>SZWC01009569.1:57412-97092 GCA_023375785.1 Penium margaritaceum
CTCTCTCTCTCTCTCTGTCTCTCTCTGTCTCTCTCTCTCTCTCTCTCTCCCTCTCTCCCTCTTGTAGCAAAATGGTAATACAATGGTTGCGCAATGGTAGCACAATCGTAGCACAATGCTAGTAAAGTAGTAGTAAAATGGTAGCACAATGGTAGCACAATTGTAGCATAATGGTAGCCCAATGGAAGCAAAATGGTAGCATAATAATAGCACAACTGTAGCACAAAGGTAGCACCATGGTAGCACCGTGGTAGCACAATGGTAGCACAATATGTAGCACAATGGTCGCACAAAGGTAGCATACTGGTAGCACCATGGTTGCACAATGATCCCACAATGGTACCACAAGGGTAGCAGAATGGTAGGAAATTGTAGAACAATGGTAGCAAAATTTTAGCACAATGGTTGCACAATGGTAGAAACATGGCAGCATAATGGTAGCACAATGGTAGCACCATGGTAGCTTCATGGTAGCACAATGGCAACAAAATAGTAGAACAATATTAGTACAATTGTAGTTGCGTCCTACGTGCGTCCTAGTTCCACCCTGGTTGCACCCTAGTTGCGTCCTAGTTGCGCCCTTCTTCTACCCTATATGTGTCCTAGTTGTACCCTAGTTGCGCCCTACTTACGCCCTACTTGCATCCTACTTGCGCCCTACTAGCGCCCTAGTTGCGTCCTAGTTTCATCCGAGTTGTGCCCTACTTGCTTCCTACATATACCCTACTTGTGCCCTAGTTGTGTCCTACTTGCGTCCTAGTTGCGTCCCAGTTGCGCCTTACTTGCGTCCTACTTGCACCCTACTTGTGTCTTAGTTGTGCCCTAGTTGCGCCCTAGTTATGCCCTACTTGCGCTCTACTTGTGTCCAACTTGCACCCCAGTTACACCTTTGTTGCATCCTAGTTGTGCCCTACTTGCCTCCTAGTTGCGTTCTACTTGCGCCCTACTTGCGCCCTAGTTGCGCCGTAGTTGTCCTCTACTTGCACCCTACTTGCACCCTAGTTGCGCCCTGGTTGCGCCTTACTTGCGTCCTACTTGCGCCCTACTTCCGCCCTAGTTGCATCCTAGTTGCACCCTTGTTGTACCCTGGTTGTGCCGTGATTACGCCATACTTACGCCCTACTTGCGCACTACTTGCGCCCTAGATGCGCCCTAGTTGTACCCTGATTGCGCCTTACTTGTGCCGTATTTGTGCCCTGCTTGCACCTACTTACACCCTAGTTGCGCCCTAGTTGCACCCTAGTTGCCCACTACTTGTACTCTACTTGCACCCGACTTGCACCCTAGTTGCGTCCTACTTGCACCCTAGTTGCACCCTAGTTGCAACCTAGTTGTGCTCTACTTGTCTCCTACTCGCGTCGTAGTTGCACCCTAGTTGTGCCCTATTTGCACCCTAGTTGCGCCCTAGTTGTGCCCTAGTTGCACCCTACTTGCACCCTACTTGCGCCCTAGTTATGCCCTAGTTCCACCCTAGTTGTGCCCTACTTACGCCCTACTTACCCCCTAGTTGCGCTCAGTTGCACCCTAGTTGCACCCTAGTTGCGCACTACTTGAACCCTACTTGCGTCCTACTTACGCCCTAGTTCCACCCTAGTTGCGTCCTATGTGCACCCTCCTTGTGTCCTTCTTGTGACCTACTTGCGTCCTAGTTGCGCCCTAGTTGCTCCCTAGTTGCGCCATACTTGCGCTCTAGTTGGACCCTAGTTGCACCCTAGATGTGCCCTAGTTGTGCCCTACTTGCACCATACATTCACCCTACTTTTGCCCTACTTGCATTCTACTTGCGCTCTAGTTACGCCCTAGTTGTGTCCTAGTTGCGCCTTCCTTGCGCCCTACTTGCACCCTATTCGCGTCCTACTTGCGTCCTACTTGCGCCCTACCTGCGTCCTAGTTACGCCGTAGTTACTCCCTAGTTGCACCCTACTTGTGCCCTAGTCGTGCCTTAGTTGCACCATACTTGCGCCCTAGTTGCGCCCTAGTTGCACCCTACTTGCACCCTACTTGCACGCTACTTGCGCCCTAGTTACGCCCTAGTTATGCCCTACTTGCGTCCTACTTCCGTCCTAGTTACGCCCTAGTTGCGACCTTGTTGCACCCTAGTTGCGCCCTAGTTGCGCCCTAGTTGCGCCCGAGTTGCACCCTACTTGCGCCTAACTTGCACCCTACTTGCGTCCTAGTTGAGCCCTAGTTGCACCTTACTTGCACCCTTGTTGTGCCCGACTCGCACCCTACTTGCACCCTACTTACGCCCTAGTTCCACCCTAGTTACGTTCTAGTTGCACACTACTTGTGTCCTACTTGTGCCCTACTTGCGCCCTACTTGCGCCCTAGTTGCACCCTAGTTGGACCCTAGTTGTGTCCTAGTTACGTCCGAGTTGTGTCCTACATGCACCCTAGTTGCACCCCACTTGCGCCCTAGTTACGCCCTAGTTGTGCCCTACTTGCGCCCTACTTACACCCATGTTGTTTCCTAGTTACGCCCTACTTGTGTCCTTCTTTTGCCCTACTTACGTCCTAGTTGCACCCTAGTTGTGTCCTTGTTTTGCCATAGAAGAACCCTAGTTGTGCCCTACTTGCATCCTACTTGCGCCCTAGATGCGCCCTAGTTGCACCCTAATTCTGCCTTACTTGTGCCCTGCTTGCGCCCTACTTGCGCCCTACTTGCATCCTAGTTGCACCCTAGTTGCTTCCTAGCAGGGTCCTAGTTGAACCCTAGGTGCATCCTAGTTGCGTCTTAGTTGTGCCTTACTTACACCCTCGTGGCGCCCTCGTTGCGCCCTAATTGCGTCCTAGTCGTACCCTACTTGTGCCCTAGTTGCGCCCACTTGTGCTCAGTTGCATCCTAGTTGCACCCTAGCTGCACACTACTTGCACACTACTTACGTCCTTCTTGCGTCCTTGTTGCACCCTAGTTGTGCCCTAGTTGCCTCCCAGTTACGCCCTACTTGCGCCGTACTTGCGCCCTACTTGTACCCTAGGTGTACCCTAGTGACGCCATAGTTGTGCCCTAGTTGGGCCCTAGTTGTGCCCTAGTTGCGACGTAGTTGTGCCCTTGTTGCGTCCTAGTTGCGCCCTAGTTGCGCCCTACTTGTCCCCTTCGTGCATCCTAGTTGCGCCATAGCTGCACCTTAGTTGTACCCTATTTGCGCCCTACTTGCGCCCTGGTTGCGCCCTAATTGCGCTCTAGTTGTACCCTAGTTGAACCGTACTTGCGTCCTACTTGCGTCCTAGTTGGACCCTAGTTGCACCCTAGTTGCGCCCTACTTGCGCCCTACTTGCAACCTTCTTGCGCCCAAGTTGTGCCACATTACGCCCTAGTTGTGCCCTACTTGCACCGTGCTTACGTCCAACTTGTGTCCTACTTGTGTCCTACTTGCGTCCTACTTGTGTCCTACTTGCACCCTACTTGCGTCCTCCTTGTGCCCTGCTTGCATCCTACTTGCACCCTACTTGCGTCCTAGTTGTGCCGTAGTTGTGCCCTAGTTGCGCCCTACATGCGCCCTAGTTGCACCCTAGTTACGTCCTACTTACGCCCTAGTTGCACCCTAGTTGCGCCCTAGTTGCGCCCTACTTGCATCCCACTTGTACCCTAGTTGTACCCTAGTTGCACCCTACTTGCGTCCTACTTGCGCCCTAGTTCCACCCTATTTGCCCCCGACTTGCGCCCTACTTGCTCCCAACTTGTGCCATATTTGTGCCCTAATTGCGCCCTAGTTGCACCCTACTTGCACCCTACTTACACCCTAATTGCGCCCTACTTGCACCCTAGTGTCGCCCTAGTTATGCCCTATTTCCACCCTATATGCGCCATACTTGCACCCTACTTGCGCCCTAGTTGCGCCCTACTTGCACCGTACTTGCACCCTACTTGCGCCCTACTTTAAAGGGAACGAGACGAATCTATTGCAACTTGTTTCGTGCAAAACGGTGCTGATTTGAGTGAGTTATGGTTGGGTGAGGGGCGGCCATGGATCCGTCGTAAAAAAAGTATAAGTGTTGAGCGTGAGCATAAAAGAGCTCTAGGGGGTGGGACTCGCTACTCGAGCCCACCCATCGGCCGGCGAGCGAAGCTCGCCGGCGCTCAATTCCCAGGTGCGCGGAAATTCCGCGCACGACCCTAAATCCGGCTCTAGGCCGGTTCCATGTTTGCGCACGACCTACGTCAGTCAGAAATACCCAGCCTTGACTTCGAGGTCACATCTAGGTCTGCGAACTCAAGCATCAAGCATGCAGGATCAAATAAAAGGCAAGACCACACTAGGTCCTCTATGACTAATCTAGCAGTAGTCTTGGCTGAAGGGCTGGAGCTGGGGCATTGCTGCCGAGAGGGAAACGAGCACAGGAGGGGAAGAGAAGTGGATGTCTGGTGTGCTCAGTGCTGATGCACGCGCTCACTGTGCGTCACCTCCGCTCTCAGAGTCAGCAAGCCCTGCACACTCATGGCCACCGCAGAGTCGTACATATATACGGGGAGGATTAACACGCCCCCTTGGCCATGGGTGCAGAGGGTGCACAACCAAGATGATGGAGTTGGAGTTGTAGTGCAGTGGAGGGAAGTGCTTTAGTGAGGAAATCTGCCAGTTGTGCATTCCCGCTGATGGGCTTGACTTGAATGGCTCCTGATTCCACTGCCTCACAGATGAAGTGATGTTCGACGTTAATGTGCTTTGTGCATGGATGCAACACACCATCATTCGCTGCAATGCTGCGTGCGGCGGAGCTGTCGCTGTGCAGTGGGACCGCTTGCACATTCAGACCCAATTCCTCAAGCAAGCGCGCCAGCCAGATACCCTCACATGCTGCTTCACCCAATGCCATGTACTCCGCTTCTGCCACACTGCGCGCCACACAGGACTGTTTTGCACTTCTCTACGATACAGCCGTGCCCCACAGACGAAACACATACCCACCACGACTACGGGCCTGACGGTCTCGCGCATAGTCGCTGTCACAAAACCAATCCAGCAAGCGACACGCCGTGGGAGCAAAGGCCAAACCAAGGCCAGCAGTGTCCAGCATGTAGCGCAGCAGTTTCAGCAGTGCTTTTTGATGCGCGCTGCGAGGTTGTTGACCAAATTGAGCCAGCACATTGACTGCACAGGAGATGTCTGGACGTGTGGTGGATGCCAGGTAGGATAGGCTGCCAGTGATCTGCCGGTACAGTGTAGGATCACAGTCTGGACCGTAGTCAGTGGTGCGTGCATCCAGCAAGTGAGTGTACACATCAGGGCTCATCGGTGAGTACTGCTGTGGAAGGTGTGGTACGAGGTGTTGAAAACGACCAGTGAGGTGTGTCAGAAACCGACCTTGATGCAGTGAGAGTGTGCGTGCAGATCTGTCTATGATGATAGTCATGCCCAAGAAGTTGCTTGCCTCCCCCAAGTCTGTCATGTTGTAGTGCTCAGTCAGTAGGGCCTTTGTGCGTGTGATGAGAGAGAGCGACGGGGACAAGAGCAACAGGTCATCGACATAGACCAACAGCATGACAGGTACTCCATCTTCCCAGCGTAAAAAGCAGGAAGGATCACACACACTCTGTGTGAATTTCCCAGTCATTAGAGTGCGACTAATCTCTTTGTTCCAACACCGGGGTGCTTGCTTCAGTCCATAGAGAGCTTTAAGCAGCAACCAGACGCGATCTGTTCCATCCTCAAACCCTTCTGGCTGTTTGGCATACAGTTCCTCCTCCAGAAGGCCGTTCAGAAAAGCATTTTTGATGTCCATTTGATGAATCTCCCAGTCTTCATGGGCGGCCACGCCCAACAGCACTCTGCCGGTGCCATACTTGCCTACTGGGGCATAAGTGTCAGTGAAATCTTGTCCTGGAACTTGATGAAATCCCTTGGCTACCAGCCTGGCTTTGTATTTTTCAATTAGGCCAGCCAAGTTCCTCTTCAGCTTGAAGACCCACTTCACATCTATGGCCTTTCGGCCAGGTGGAAGAGGCACAACCTCGAACACCTTATGCTCCAAAAGAGCGTTGATCTCGGCAGTCATGGCCTTCTCCCATTCAGGTGCTTCAGGGCGCCCCCTTGCCTCAGACAGGGTCAGGGGCTCCACCTGTTGGTGCTGTGTGGAGTTGGGACCAGTCATGTGATAGAACTGTCGATAGTTAACGCGTGGGATGTCCCTCAAAGCGCGTTTTACAGGTTCGGGTTCAGGTGTGACAGTTTTTCCCGACTCTGTGGGAGCATCACCTCACAGCCCAGGGGGTGACTGAGGCGCACTTGACTCTGTGCTTGCCAGATCAGTGGGTGTTAGAAGCTCTCTCGGCACAGAGTTGTACTCACCCTGCTCTTGGGCTACAGTGCGTGTGGGAACTGTGACTGTTTGTGGGACAAGCACTGGAATGCTTACATAGTGGGGGTAGTGCTCAGGGTTAGTCAGGTTGGGCACGTGTTGCAAGGTGCGGAATTGCTTATACGGCATGTGCTCCAAGAAGGAAGCATCTCGACTCTCAAGGAAGCTGTGGCTCGTGGGGTCCCAGAACCTCCACGCCTTTGACGCATGTGACACACCTACAAACACACACCACCGGCCTCTAGGGCTCAATTTGTGTTCGCGTTGTGGTTTGGCGAACCATACGCAAGCCATGGTGCCCCAGACTCGGGCAGGACGTAAGTCCGCTTTTTCCTTGAACCATCGTTCCCAAGGTGTGACTGACCGGGGCAGTGGGCCTTGCGGGACTCTGTTCCACACCCAGGTGATGTACTTCACTGCTTCCTCCCAAAACCCAAAAGATAAACCCGACTCCTTCAGTAGCGTGCGTAGGGCATCGCCAAGTGTTCTGTGCCATCTCTCGGCTACCCCATTTTGCTGGGGAGTGTACGGTGCAGTGGTCTGGTGTTCTATTCCTTGTGCCTTAAGAGCTGCAGTCAGTGGACCCATGAACTCTCCCCCTCTGTCAGTCCGTAGCTTCAGCAACTTGCACTTTGTCTGTCGCTCTGCAAGGGGTATCCACTCTGTGATGGCCTGGAGAGTGTCTGACTTAGACTTGAGCAGGAACGCCCAGCGGAAACGACTGAAGTCATCTGTCAGTATCAGAATGTACTGTGACCCATACTAGACTGAGGGCACGGGCATCGGTCCAGTCAGATCTGCATGTACCAGTTGCAGAGGTGCAGTGCTATCCCTGTCTGATTTGGGAAAAGTCTGTCTATGGGCCTTGCCCTCATGGCACTCCAGACATGTGTCTGATTTGAGTCCATGAGGGCAGTCCTCCTGAGTGATACCTCGTGCTGATGAGTGCTTTTGCATGTCTGTGATGAGATCTGAGTGAATGTGTGCCAGACGTCTGTGTAGGAGGTTTATATGCTTTGCATCTGTCGTGGTGACAACGTGAGCCTGTGGACGGTGCGAGTGAGTGGGAACCAAGGGAAAGAGAGTCAGGCGATACAGCATGTCAGCGTGCAATGACCCATCCACCAACAAACTCCCAGTCGAATCATAAAGCAGGCATCTATGCTACTGCATCACTGTGGACACATTGGCTTGGTGATCCAGCTGCCCACCGGACAACAAGTTCACTCGCAACTTGGGCACATACAGTACACCAGTAAGCCAGATCACTCCCCCAGGTGCCTGTAATGCCACCGTCCCCACACCCTCCACCGATAAGACTTCCCCAGAGCCGGTTTTCACTCCTTCAACATCATCCGCAGCATACAGTGACACAAACAGCTGCCTGTGCGGGGACATGTGATGCGATGCAGCGGTGTCATACAGCCATTCATGCATGGGAAGAGCATGCGATGTGGTAACGTGTGTATGCCCAAGACGCTGACCTGACGCCGGTGTCGCGGCGGTCGGCTCGGGGGGTTGAAGCTCCGTTGGGGTGGTCCAGCCAACAGGAGGTGGTGGAGCTGGTTGCTGCGCATCTGCCATCTCTGAGTAAACACGCTGTGCCCACGTAGGTGCAGGAACTGGTGCAGCAGAGTATGGTGGCACGTAAAACGGCCCCTGATACTGTGGTGGTGGTCCCTGGTAGAACGGTGGCGGAAGTCCCTGGGGCACTGGGAACGCCACAGGCTGCTGCAGTGAGGGTGCTGCAAATGTGGCTGCTCCGAAAGGAGCTGGTGAGTGTGGTCCCATGGGAGATGACCTCGACCACGCAGGGGGCTGTAGCTGCTGACTGAGCTGAGGGCGGTGAACCTGTTGCAGCTGATAAGACTGCTGCTGTGCAGGAGGAGTCATGATGCGCTGCAGCTGTGGGCATGCCCGCCAGTAGTGTCCGGCCTGCCCGCAGTAGTTGCAAGTGCGTTCTCCTGCACCCCGACCGCGACCGCGCCCTCCGCTTGACTGTCCTCCTCTCCCCCCTCCACCTCGTCTACCTCCTGCACCCGAGCCTGGAGATGGGCCTGACGCTGCATGGTGAACAAAGGCGCTGGCGATAGGGGTCTCGGCGTCGCGTGCTTCCCCACGCAGAATGTCTTCGTAGTGACGTAATTCCTCAAAAACCTCTGCTAGATCTGTGGCCTCGATGTCGGTGACACGTAACTTCCTCAACAACGCCCGTCGGAACTCCCTGTACGGTTCTCCCAGATGAAGTAAAACTGGGTCCAACCACTCCAGCACCGAGCAGGGTGCCCCAAGCCCCAGAATGCGGCGACGGATATCCATTGCTGCGTCCCAATATTCTGCGATGGGCGCTCCTGGCTTGGGGTACAGCCTGCGCAGCTTGTCACGAAGTGTAATGACCAGGGCAATACCCCGTTCCTCCTGCCGGGTGGAGAGGTGCTGCCACGCCTCATAGGGTCGAGGGGCTCCGCTACGTGGATTTGCGGGATCCTCGCCCTTTCCTCCAAACCGGAGGTGACGGATGGCGTAGGCTTGATCATCGGGCAACGCCCGCGTGAGGGCATTGAACGCACGCAGAAGCACTCGCTCATCTGCATCCTCCGCCGCTGGTGCTAAATAAACTTCCTCAAAGCCGTGCTCGGCGGCCCACGCAAGGAAAATGTCCTTCCATGCGAGGAAATCTCGCGTGCCGAGCAAAGGAGGAGAGAGGTCCTTTTGCGTCATGACCTTAGACAGCTCCTCCCAGGTTACTGTCATGGCTGGTTGGTTGGAGGGCTGGCTACCGTTGGGGTTAGAGCCGCCCCCTTGGTTTGAGGAGCCCGCATTGCTCATGGCTTCCGTCTGCACCCTCCTCCCCTTGGCAAAGGGGTTGAGCTGCTGCTGCTGCTGCTATAAGGCGAGAGACACACTGAGGCGGGAGATTCCTGCCTACTGCAAGTGCGGCTCCCACCAGAGTGGTGAGTGGCACGGATGATCCGCCCCAAGCGAATCGTCGACGGACCCCCCCCACGCTGCCGAAAAATTTTCGGCAGCGTTTCCCCCGCCCCAGTGGGCGTGGGAAATATGGGAAGGCCGTGGGAACACCTGTAGGTACCTGATCCAACCCCACCCAACCCAGGAATGGAGGGGAGCCCAACCAGAAAGGGGAGGGGAAGACCAAAGAGCCCTGACGGCAGAGTGCCGTCACCCGCTGCTGCTGCTACGCGGCTGCTACAGTGGCTGCTTCGTTGGCAACCCCACTCGCGGTTGTTGCACGAGACGTGGCAACTTCGAGGACAACGCCCCCACGACGATGCGATCGGCGCCTCTATGGCTCCTCCCTGACTGCGCAGGGTTTGGCGAGCCCTGCGCGACCTGCTTCGACGGTCCAGGCCTGCTGCAGCGGCGGCAAACGGCGCCGTTGCCGTTGAGGACCGTTTGAGGGCCGTCCGTCAATTTCACAGATCCCGCTCTCTAGTGTTCACCACACCCAGCGTTCTGGGCTCTGATACCATAAAGGGAACGAGACGAATCTATTGCAACTTGTTTCGTGCAAAACGGTGCTGATTTGAGTGAGTTATGGTTGGGTGAGGGGCGGCCATGGATCCGTCGTAAAAAAAGTACAAGTGTTGAGCGTGAGCATNAAAGAGCTCTAGGGGGTGGTACTCGCTACTCGAGCCCACCCATCGGCCGGCGAGCGAAGCTCGCCGGCGCTCAATTCCCAGGTGCGCGGAAATTCCGCGCACGACCCTAAATCCGGCTCTAGGCCGGTTCCATGTTTGCGCACGACCTACGTCAGTCAGAAATACCCAGCCTTGACTTCGAGGTCACATCTAGGTCTGAGAACTCAAGCATCAAGCATGCAGGATCAAATAAAAGGCAAGACCACACTAGGTCCTCTATGACTAATCTAGCAGTAGTCTTGGCTGAAGGGCTGGAGCTGGGGCATTGCTGCCGAGAGGGAAACGAGCACAGGAGGGGAAGAGAAGTGGATGTCTGGTGTGCTCAGTGCTGACGCACGCGCTCACTGTGCGTCACCTCCGCTCTCAGAGTCAGCAAGCCCTGCACACTCATGGCCACCGTAGAGTCGTACATATATACAGGGAGGATTAACATACTTACCCCCTCGTTGCGTCCTAGCTGCACCCTAGTCGTCCCCTTCTTGCACCCTACTTGCACTCTACTTGCTCCCTAGTTGCCCCCTAGTTACGCATCAGTTGGGCACTTGCTACGCCCTAGTTGCACGCTAGTTGCACCCTAGCTGCGCCCTACTTGCGCTCAAATTACACCCTAGTTGCGCCCTAGTTGCACCTAAGTTGCGCCCTAGTTGCACCATACTTGTGCCGTAGTTGCGTCCTAGTTGCACCTTAGTTCGGCACTAGCTGCACCCTAGTTCGGCCGTACATGTGCGACTAGGGAGCAACTAGTGCGCTAGATGATTCCTATGTGCAACCTAGTTACGCCCTAGTTGTATCCCAAATGCGCCCCCGTTGTGCCCCAGTTGCACCCCACTTGCCTCCCAGTTGCGCCCTAATTGCGCCCCGGCTGCTCCCCTGTTGCGCCCTAGTTTCGCCCTAGTTGCACCCTAGTTACGTCCTACTTGTGCCCTAGTTGCGCTCTAGTTGCGTTTTAGTTGCGCCCTACTTGTGCCCTACTTGCACCCTAGTTACGTCCTATTTGTGCCCTACTTGTACCCTAGTTGCGCCCTACTTGTGCCCTACTTGCGTCCTACTTGCGCCCTAGTTGCACCCTAGTTGCACCCTAGTTGCACCCTTACTTGCGCCATGGTTGTGCCCTACTTGAGCCCTACTAGCAACCTAGTTGTGCCCTAGAAGCGCTCTTGTTGCGCCCTAGTTACGCCATAGTTGCACCCTACTTGCGCCCTACTTGCACCCTACTTGCGCCCTAGTTGCGCCCTAGTTGCACCCTAGTTGTGCCTTAGTTTCACTCTAGTTACACCCTACTTGTGCCCTAGTTTTGTCCTAGTTGCGCCCTAGTTGCACCCTACTTACGCCCTACTTGCAGCATACGTGCGCCCTTCATACGCCCTAGTTTTGTGCAAGTTGCGTCCTAGTTGCGCCCTAGCTGTGCCATAGTTACGTCCTACTTGCACCCTAGTTGCACCCTACTTGCACCCTAATTGCACCCTATTTGTGCCCTATTTGCTCCCTAGTTGCACCCTACTTGCACCCTAGTTGCACCCTAGTTGCACCCCACTTGCCCCTTAGTTGCGCCCTAGTTGTGGTGTATTTGCGCCCTATATGCGCCCTACTTGCGTCCTAGTTCTACCCTAGTTCTGCCATACTTGCACCCTACTTGTGCCCTACTTGCACCCTAGTTATGCCTAGTTGCACCCTAGGTGCCCCCTACTTGCACCCTACTTGTACCCTACTTGCGCCCTACTTGTACCCTAGTTGCGCACTAGTTGTACCCTAGTTGCGCCCTACTTGCACCCTACTTGTTCCGTATTGATGTCCTAGTTGTGCCCTTCTTGCACCCTACTTGCACCCTACTTGCGCCCTAGTTGTGTCTTACTTCTACCCTAGTTGTACCCTAGTTACACCCTAGTTGCGCCCTAGTTGCGCCCTAGTTGCGCCCCACATTGCACGCTACTTGCATCCTACTTGTACCCTGCTTGCGCCCTAGTTGTGCCCTAGTTTCACCCTACTTGCGCTCTAGATGCACCCTAGTTGCACCCTAGTTGCGCACTAGTTGCACACTAGTTGCGCCCTGGTTGCGTCATATTTGTACCCTAGTTGTGCCTTTGTTGCGCCTCAGTTGGGTACTAGCAGCATCCTAGTTTGGCCGTACTTGTGACGTAGTTGCTCCCCAGTTGTGCGCTAGTTGCGCCCTAGTTGCATCCCAGTTGCGCCCAGTTGCGCCCTAGTTGCGCCCTAGTTGCACTCTAGTTGCGACCTAGGTGCATCCTAGTTGCAGCCTAGTTGAACCCTAGTTGCGCCCTTGTTACACCCTATTTACACCCTACTTACACCCTAGTTGCGCCCTTCTTGCACCCTACTTGCACCCTAGTTGCGCCCTACTTGCGCCCTACGTTCGCCCTACTTGCGTCCTAGGTACGTCCTAGTTGTGCCCTAGTTGTGCCCTCCTTACACCGTACTTGCGCCCTAGTTGCATCCTATTTGCGCTCTAGTTGAGCCCAAGTTACACCCTAGTTGTGCCCTACTTGTGTCCTTATTGGGCTCTAGTTGCGTCCTGATTTCTCCCTAGTTACGCTCTACTTACGCCTTACTTGCGTCCAACTTGTGCCCTACTTGCACCCTAGTCGCGCCATAGTTACACCCTAGTTGCACCCTAGTTGCGCCCTACTTGCACCCTTCTTGCGCCTTATTTGCGTCCTACTTGCATCCTAGTTACGCCCTAGTTGCACCCAAGTGGCATCCTACTTGCGCCCTTCTTGCGTCCTAATTACACCCTAGTTGTGCCCTAGTTGCACCCTAGTTGCAGACTAATTGAGCCCTACTTGGACCCTATCTGTGTCCTACATACGCCCTAGTTCCGCCCTAGTTGCACCCTAGTTGCAATCTACTTGCACCCTACTTGCGCCCTGCTTGCACCCTAGTTGCGCCCTAGTTGCACCCTAGTTCCGCCCTACTTGTGCCATACTTGCGCCCTACTTGCATCCTACTTGCAACCTATTTTCACCCTAGTTGCGCCATAGTTGCGCCCTACTTGCACCCTACTTGCACTCTAGTTGCTCCTTAGTTGTCTCCTAGTTGTGCCCTAGTTACCCCCTAGTTACGTCCTACTTGCGTCCTAGTTGCGCCCTAGTTACGCCTTAGTTGCGCCCTACTTGCACCCTCGTTGCGCCCTACTTAAGCCATAGTTGCACCCTAGTTACATCATAGTTTTGTCCTAGTTGCTCCGTACTTGCGTCCTACTTCCACCCTAGTTGCCCCCTAATTGCACCCTAATTGCACCCTACTTACGTCCTACTTGCGCCCTACTTGCGCCCTACTTGTGCCCTTCTTGTGTCGCTCTTGAGGCCTAGTTGCACCCTTGTTACGCCCTCGTTGTGCCCTAGTTGCACCCTACTTGCACCCTACTAGTGCCCTAGTTGTGTCCCACTTGCACCCTAATTTCACCCTACATGTGCCCAATTTTCGCCCTAGTTGCGCCCTAGTTGCGCCCTACTAGCACCGTACTTGTTCCCTACTTGCACCCTGCTTGCGCATTACTTCTGCCCTAGTTGCACCCTAGTTGCGCCCTTCTTGCACCCTACTTGCGCCCTACTTGTGCCCTACTTGCACCCTAGTTGCGCCCTAGTTGCGCCCTACTTTCATCCTAGTTGCGCCCTAGTTACGCCCAACTTGCGTCCTAGTTGGATCTTAGTTATGCCCTATTTGCACCCTTGTTGTACCCTAGTTGCGTCCTAGTTGCGTCCTACTTGTGCCCTAGTTACACCTTACTTGCGTCCTACTTGCACCGTAGTTGCGTCCTAGTTGCACCCTAGTTGCCCTCGACTTGCGCCCTACTTGCTCTCTACTTGCACCCTACTTGTGCCCTAGTTGGGCCCTAGTTACGCCCTACTTGCGTCCTACTTGCGACCTAATTGCACCCTAGTTGCGCCCTAGTTGCGTCCTAGTTGCACCCTAGTTGCGCCCCACTTACACCCTACATGTGTCATACTTGCGCCCTGCTTGCGCCCTAGTTGTGCCCTAGTTACACCCTAGTTGCACCCTATTTGCACCCTACTTGCGCCCTACTTGTGTCCTACACGTGTCCTCGTTACACCCTAGTTGCACGCTACTCG
This sequence comes from Penium margaritaceum, assembly GCA_023375785.1. Taxonomy (NCBI): domain Eukaryota; kingdom Viridiplantae; phylum Streptophyta; class Zygnematophyceae; order Desmidiales; family Peniaceae; genus Penium; species Penium margaritaceum. The sequence goes on from SZWC01009569.1 coordinate 71,460, forward strand.
CGTCCAATTTGCGCTCTACTTGTGCCCGAGTGTAGCCCTAGTTGCGCCTCAGTTGGACACTAGCTACGCCCTAGTTGCACCCTAGTTGCGTCCTAGGTACGCCGTAGTTGCACCCTAGTTGTGCCCTAGTTGTGCCCTAGTTGCGCCCTAGTTGCGCCCTACTTGCGCCCTACTTGCGTCCTATTTGCGCCCTACATGCACCCTACTTACGCTTTATTTGCACCCTAGTTGCCACCTAGTTGCGCCTCAGTTGGACACTAGCTACGCCCTAGTTACACCCTAGTTGTAACCTAGTTGTGTCCTACTTGCGCCCTAGTTGCGCCCTAGGTGTGCCCTAGTTGCGCCCTAGTTGTGCCCTAGTTGCGCCCTACTTGCGCCCTACTTGCGTCCTAGTTGCGCCTTTGTTGGGTACTAGCTGCGTCCTAGTTCGGTTGTACTTGTGTCCTAGTTGTTCCCTAGTTGTGCGCTCGTTGCTCCCTAGTTTCACCCTAGTTGCACCCTAGTTGCGTCCCCGTTGCGCCCCAGTTGTACCCCAGTTGCGCCACACTTGCGTCCCAGTTGCGCCATAATAGCGCCCCGGCCACGCCCGTATTGAGCCCTAGTTTCACCGTAGTTGCACCCTAGTTGCGCCCTAGGTGCGTCCTACTTGCACCCTAGTTGCGCCCTAGTTGCATTCTAGTTTCACCCTACTTACGCCCTACATGCACCCTAGTTGCGCCCTACTTGCCCTCTACTTGCACCCTAGTTGCACGTTACTTGCGTCCTACTTGCATCCTATTTACGTCCTAGTTGCGCCATAGTTGCACCCTAGTTGCACCCTAGTTGCGCCCTAGTTGTACCCTACTTGCGCCCTACCAGCGCCCTTGTTGCGCCCTAGAAGCGCTCTAGTTGCACCCTACTTGCGTCCTAGTTGTGCCATACTTGTGCCCTACTTGCGCGCTACTTGCGCCATAGTTGCACCCTACTTGCGTCCTAGTTGCACCCTGGTTGTACCCTAGTTATGTCCTAGTTTCACCCTAGTTGCGCCCTAGTTGCACCAAAGATACATCCTACTTGCACCCTATTTGCACCCTACATATGCCCTAGTTTTACCCTTGTTGCACCCTAGTTGCACCCTAGTTATGCCATACTTGCACCCTACTTACACCCTAGTTGTGCCCTAGTTGCGTCCTAGATACGGACTACTTGCTCCATACTTACGCCCTAGTTGCGCCCTAGTTGCAGATTACTTGCGCCCTACTTGCGCCCTTCCTGCGTCCTACTTGCGCCCTTGTTCCTCCCTAGTTGCACCCTAGTTGCAATCTAGTTACGTCCTACTTGCACCCTAGTTGCATCCTAGTTACACCCTAGTCGCATCCTAGTTACACCTTAGTTGCGCCCTAGTTGCGCCCTACTTGTGCCTTAGTTGCGACCGAGTTGCATCCTAGTTGCACCCTGGTTACGCCCTAGTTGCACCCTAGTTGCACCCTACTGACGCCATACTTGCGTCCTACTTGCATCCTAATTTCACCCTACTTGCACCCTGGTTACACCCTTATTGCGCCCTACTTGTACCCTACTTGCCCCCCTAGTTGCGCCTTAGTTGCGCCCTGGTTGTGCACTACTTGCGTCCTGCTTGCGTACTACTTGCGCCCTACTTCTGCCATAGTTTTACCCTAGTTGCGCCCTAGTTGTGGTCTGATTGCACCCTTCTTGCACCCTAGTTGTTTCCTAGTTGCACCCTAGTTGCGCCCTCGTTGCGTCCTAGTTGTGTCCTACTTCCACCGTACTTGTGCCCTATATGCGCCGTAGTTGCCTCCTAGTTGCACCCTACTTGGCCCTACTTGCGCCCTACTTGCGTCCTAGTTTTGCCCTAGTTGCGTCCTAGCTGCACTCTAGTTGTGTCCTACTTGCGTCCTAGTTGTCCCATAAGTCGACCTACTTGCGCCCTAGTTGCATCCTAGTTGCGCCCTACATGCGCCCTTCTTGCGCCCTACTTGCGCCCTAGTTGCGTCTTAGTTGTGCCCTATTTCCGCCATACTTGCGAATTACTTCCATCGTGCTTGCACCCTACTTGCGCCCTAGTTGCACCCTAGTTACACCCTAGTTGCGCCCTAGTTGCGTCCTACTTACGCTCTTGTCCTACTTGCACCCTAGTTGCGCCCTAGTTGTGCCCTCGTTGCACCCTAGTTGTGTCCTAGTTGTGCCCCAAATGTGTCCTACTTGTGACCTACTTGCGCCCTAGTTACGCCTCAGTTGTACCCTAGTTGCGCCCTACTTGCACCCTACTTGCACCCTACTTACACCCTACTTGCGCTCTAGTTGAGCCCTAGTTGTACCCTAGTCGTGACCTAGTTGTGCCCTTCTTGCGCCCTACTTGCACCCTACTTGCACCCTAGTTGCGTCCTAGTTGCATCCTCCTTGTGCCCTACTTGTGCCCTACTTGTGTCCTACTTGCACCCTACTTGCAGCCTAGTTGCACCCTAGTTGCACCCTAGTTGCATCCTAGTTGTGTCCTAGTTGTGGCTTTCTTGGACCCTAGTTACATCTTGCTTGCGCCCTAGTTGCATCCTAGTTGCGTCCTACATGCCCCCTACTAGCACCCTAGTTGTGTCCTAGTTACGTCCTAGTTGTGCCCTACTTGTGTCCCACTTGCACCCAACTTACGTCCTATTTGCACCCTAGTTGCGCCCTTGTTGCGTTCTACTTGTGCCCTAGTTGTGTTTTACTTGTGGCCTACTTGCGTCCTAGTTACACCCTAGTTGCGCCCTAATTGTGCCCTTCTTGTGCCCTACTTGCGCCCTACTTGCGCCCTTCTTACGCCCTAGTTTCACCCTCGTTCTGCCCTAGCAGCGCCCTAGTTGTACCCTAGTTGTGCCTTTGTTGCGCCCTTGTTGCGCCCTAGTTGCACTCTAGTTGTACCCTAGTTGCTCCCTAGTTGCGCCCTAGTTGCGTCCTACTTGCATCCTACTTGCACCCTAGTTGCGCTCAGTCCCGACCTGTTGCGTCCTAGTTACACACTACCTTTCCCCTAGTTGCACCCTAGTTGTACCCTAGTTGCATCCTACTTGCGCCATACTTGCACCCTACCTATTTGTACCCTAGTTTCACCCTAGTTGCGCCCTAGTTGTACCCTAGCTGCGTCCTAATTGCACCCTAGTTGTGCCCAAGTTGCGCCCTAGTTGCGTCCAACTTGCGCCCTAGTTGCACCCTAGTTGCGCCGTAGTTGCACCCTAGTTGCGTCCTAGTTGCGCCCTAGTTACGCCGTACTTGTGGCCTACTTGCGCCCTAGTTCCGCCCTAGTTGCACCCTAGTTGCACCCTAATTGCACCCTAGTTGCACCCCAGTAGTGCCCCATTTGTGCCCTACTTGTACCCTTCTTGCCTCCTACTTGTCCCCTACTTGCGTCTTACTTGCACCCTAGTTGCGACCTTGTTAAGCTAATGTTGTGCCCTAGTTGTACCCTACTTGCGCCCTAGTTGGGCCCTAGTTGCGCCCTAGTTGCGCCCTACTCGCGCCCTAATTTCACCCTACTTGCATCCAATTTTTACCCTAGTCGTGTCCTAGTTGCACCCTACTTGCGCCATACATGCATCCTACTTAACTCTACTTGCACACTACTTGCGCCCTAGTTGCGCCCTAGTTGCACCCTAGTTGCGCCCTCCTTGCACCCTACTTGCGCCCTACTTGTTCCCTAAATGTGCCCTAGTTGCGCCCTAGTTGCGCCCTAGTTGCACCCTAGTTACGCCCTACTTGCACCCTAGTTGTACCCTAGTTACGTCCTATTCGCGCCCTAATTACGTCCTAGTTGCGTCCTAGTTGTGCCCTACTTGTGCCCTATTTGTGCCCTAGTTGCGCTCTAGTTTTTCCCTACTTGCGCCGTACTTGCGCCCTAGTTGCGCCCTAGTTGGGCCCTAGTTGCCCCCGACTTGCGTCCTACTTGCTCTCTACTTGCGCCCTACTTGCAGCCTCATTGTGGCCTAGTTAGACCCTTGTTGGACCCTACTTGCGTCCTACTTGTGACCTAATTGCACCCTAGTTGCACCCTAGTTGCACCCTTGTTGCGGCTTTACTTGCTCCCTACATGCGCCATACTTGCGCCCTACTTGTACCCAAGTTGCGCCCTAGTTGTACCCTAGTTGCGCCCTTCCTACACCCTACCTGATCCTTCTTGCGCCCTACTTGCGTCCTCATTGCACCCTAGCTGCGCCCTACTTGTACCCAACTTGCGCTCTACTTCTGCCCTAGCTCCGTCCTAGTTGCGCCTCTGTTGAGCACTAGCTACGCCCTAGTTGCACCCTCGTTGCACCCTAGTTGTGGCCTAATTACGCTCTACTTGCGCCCAACTTGTGCTCTACTTGCGCCCTGGTTGCGCCATAGTTCCACCTCAGTTGGGTACTAGCTACGTCCTAGTTGCACCATAGTTGCGCCGTAGTTGGACCCTAGTTGCGCCCTAGTTGCGCCCTAGTTGCGCCCTACTTGTGCCCTAGTTGCGCCCTACTTGCGTCCTACTTCCGCTCTAATTGCACCCTAGTTGCGCCGTAGTTGCGCCCTAGTTGTATCCTAGTTGCGCCCTCCTTGCATCCTACTTGCGCCCTACTTGTGCTATATTTGCATCCTAGTTGCGCCCTAATTGTGCCCTATTTCTATCCTACTTGCACCCTAGTTACACCCCAGTTACTTCCTATTTGTGCCCTACTTACACCCTAGTTCTGTCATAGTTGTGCCCTACTTGCACCCTACTTACGTCCTAGTTGCGTTCTAGTTGCACCCTACTTGCGCCGTACTTGGGTTGTTGTTGCGCCCTAGTTGGGCCCTAGTTACCCCGACTTGGCCCCTACTTGCTCACTACTTGTGCCCTACTTGCGCCCTCATTGCGTCCTAGTTGGACCCTAGTTGCGCCCTACTTGCACCCTACTTGCGACCTAATTACGCCCAAATCGTGCCCTAGTTGAGCCCTTGTTACGCCCTACTTGCATCCTACATGCGCCATACTTGCGACCTACTTGTGCCCTAGTTACGCCCTAGTTGCACCCTAGTTATACCCTACTTGCGCCCAACTTGCACTCTACATGCACCCTAGTTGCGCCCTATTTCCGCCTCAGTTAGGCACTAGCTACGCCCTAGTTGCACCCAAGTTGCGCCCTAGTTGGACCCTAGTTGCGTCTTACTTGCGCCCTACTTGCGCCCTACTTGCGCTCTACTTGCTCCCTATTTGCGGCCTAGGTACATCCTAGTTGCTCCATAGTTGGGCTATGATCGCATCCTAGTTGCGCCCTAGTTGCTCCCTAGTTGCCCCCTACTTGCGTCCTACTTGCACCCTAGTTGCGTCCTACTTGCGCCCTACTTGCGCTCTATTTGCACCCTAGTTGCGTCCTACTTGCGCCTCAGTTGGGCACTAGCTACGCCCTAGTTGCACCCTAGATGCCCCCTATTTGTACCCTACTTGTGCCCTAGCTGCGCCCTAGTTGCGCCCTAGTTGTGCCCTAGTTGCGCCCTACTTGCGCCCTACTTGTACCCTAGTTGCACCTTCGTTTGGCACAAGATGTGCCCTAGTTCGGCCGTACCTGTGCCCTAGTTGCTACCTATTTGTGCGCTAGTTGCTCCCTTGTTGCGCCCTAGTTCCGCCCTAGTTGCGTCCAAGTTGCGCCCAAGTTGTTCTTCAATTGTGCCCCACTTGCGTCCCAGTTGCGCCCTTACAGCGTAACGGCTACGTCCTTGTTGTGCCCTAGTTCTCCCCTAGTTACATCTTAGTTGCGTACTAGGTGCGCCCTCCTTGTGCCCTAGATGCGTCCAAGTTGCATTCTAGTTGCACCCTACCTGCACCCTACTTGTACCCTAGTTGCACCCTACTCGTGCCCTACTTGCACCCTAGTTGCACCTTACTTGCGCCCTATTTGCACCCTTATTCCACCCTAGTTACGTCCTAGTTGTGCCCTAGTTGTACCCTAGTTGCGCCCTAGTTGCGCCCTACTAGCATCGTAGTTGCGCCCTAGAAGCACTCTAGATGCACCCTAGTTGCGTCCTAGTTGTGCCTTACTTGCGCCCTACTTACGTCCTACTAGTACCCTGGTTGCGCCCTAGTTGTGCCCTAGTTGCACCCTAGTTGCACCCTAATTATGCCCTATTTGTGCACTAATTGCGCCCTACTTGTGCCATATTTGCGCCCTTGTTTCGCCCTAGGTTCGCCCTAGTTGCACCAAACATACGCCCTACTTGCGCCCTACATATGCCCTAGTTTTGCCTTAGTTGCGCCCTAGTTGCACCCTATTTGTGCCATACTTGCGCCCTACATGCGCCCTACTTGCGCCCTACTTTCGCCCCAGTTGCTCCCTAGTTGTGCCTTTCTTGCATCCTACTTGCGCCATACTTACGCCCTAGTTGCTCCCTAGTTGCGCCCTATTTGTTCCCAAGTTGTGCTCTGGTTGCACCCTACTTGCACCTTAATGGCATCCTAGTTGCGCTGTACTTGCGTCCTATTTGTGCCCTACTTGCGTCCTAGTTGTGCCCTAGTCACGTCCTACTTGCGCCCCAATTGTGCCCTACGTGCGTCCTAGTTGCGCCCTAGTTGCTCCCTACTTGCGCCCTCCTTGCGTCCTACTTGCACCCAACTTGTGCCCTAGTTACGCACTGGTTGCACCCTAGTTGCACCCTACTTGCGTCCTACTTGTTCCCTAGTGGCGCCCTAGTTGCACCCTAGTTGCGGCCTACTTGTAACCTACTTGTGTCCTACTTGCGCCCTACTTGCGCCCTGGTTAAGTCCTAGTTGCACTCTAGTTGCGCCCAACTTGCGGCTTACTTGCGCCCTACTTGCGCCCTACTTGCGCCCTTGTTGTGTCCTAGTTGCAACCTTGTTGCATCCTAGTTGTGCCCTACTTACGTCCTACTTGGGTCCTACTTGCGCCCTACTTGCCCCCTAGCTGCGCCCTATTTGCACCTCCATTGGGCACTAGCTACGCCCTAGTTGCACCCTAGTTGCGCCCTAGTTGCGACGTACTTCCGCCCTAGATGCGCCCTAGTTGTGCCCTGGTTGTGCCATACTTGTGCCCTCGTTGCGCCTTTATTGTGCCTTAGTTGGGCACTAGCTACATCCTAGTTTGGCCGTACATATGCCCTAGTTTCTCCCTAGTTGTGCGCTAGTTGCTCCCTAGCTGCGCCCTAGTTGCGCCCCAGTTGCACCCCAATTGTGCCCTAGTTGTGCCCTAGTTGGCTCTTGTTACACCCCAGTTGCGCCCTAGGTGCGTCCTAGTTGCACACTAGTTATACCCTTGTTCTGCCCTAGTTGCACCCTTGTTGCGCCCTACTTGCGCCCTACTTGCACCCTTGTTCCGCCCTACTTGCTCCCTACTTGCGCCCTAGTTGCGCCCTACTTGCACCCGACTTGTACCCTACTTGCGCCCTAGTTGCACCCAAGTTGCATCCTAGTTGCACCCTAGTCACGCCCTACTTGCGTCTTACTTGCACCATAGTTGCACCCTCGTTTCGCTCTAGGTGCATCTTAGTTACGCCCTACTTGCACCCTACAAGGACCCTAGTTGCACCCTAGATGCACCCTAGTTGCACCCTACTTGCGCCCTACTTGCACCCTACTTGCGCCCTACTTGCACCCTAGTTACGCCTTAGTTTTGCCCTAGTTGCGCCCTAGTTGTGTCCTACTTGTACACTTCTTGCGCACTAGTTGCGCCCTAATTACGCCCTAATTGCACCCTAGTTGTACCCTACTTGCGTCCTACTTACCCTCTACTTGCGTCCTAGTTGTACCCTAGTTGTGCCCAAGTTACGCACTACTTGCACCCTACTTGCGCCCTACCTGCGTCCTACTTGTGCTCTAGTTTTACCCTAGTTGCACCCTAGTTACGTCCTAATTGCATCCTATTGGCACCCTAGTTGCATCCTAGTTGTTTCCTAGTTACGTCCTAGTTGCGCCCTAGTTGCATTCTAGTTGTGCCCTACTTGTGCCCTAGTAGCACCCTAGTTGCACCCTAGTTGTGCCCTAGTTGCACCCTACTTGTGCCCTACTTGCACCCTACTTGCACCCTAGTTGCACCTTAGCTGCGCTCTACTTGCGGCCTACTTGCACCATAGTTTCGCTCTGGTTGCACCCTAGTTGCACCCTAGTTGCGCCCTTCTTGCGCGCTAATTGCGCCCTAGTTACGCCCTACTTGCGCCCTAGTTGCGTCCTAGTTGCACCCTACTTGCACCCTATTACGCCCTACTTGCACCCTAGTTGCGCCCTACTTGCACCCTAATTGCACCCTACTTGCGCCCTAGTTGCACCCTTATTGCACCCTAGTTGCGCACTACTTGAGCCCTACTTTTGCCCTACATGCGCCCTACTTGCATCCTAGTTACGTCCTAGTTGTTCACTACCTCCGCCATACTTACGCCCTACTTCCATCCTACTTGCATCCTTCGTGCACCCTAGCTGTCCCCTAGTTGCGCCCTAGTTGCGCCGTAGTTGCTCCCTACTTGCACCCTACTCGTACCCAACTTACGCCCTAAGGGTGCCCTACTTGAATCCTACTTTTGCCCTACTTGCCTCCTACTTGCAACTTAGTTGCACCCTAGTTGTACCCTACTTGCACTCTACTTGTGCCCTACTTGCACCCAACATGCACCCTAGTTGCGTCCTAGGTTCACCCTCCTTGCGCCCTACTTGCGTCCTAGTTACGCCCTAGTTGCAGCACAGTTGCGCGCTAATTGCGCCCTACTTGTATCCTAGATGTGTCCTACTTACGCCCTTGTTGCGCTCTAGTTGCACCCTAGTTACACCTTACTTGCGCCGTACTTGCGCCCTGCTTGTACCCTAGTTGCACCCTAGTTACGCCCTTGTTACGCCCAATTTGCGGCCTACTTGCACCCTATTTGCGCCCTACTTGTGCCCTCGTTGCACCCTACTTGCGTCCTACTTGCACCCTACTTGCGCCCTAGTTGCCCCCTACTTGCACCCTAGTTGCACCCTAGTTGCACCCTAGTTGCACCCTAGTTGCACCCTCATTGCGCCCTACTTGCGCCCCAGTTGCGCCCAAGTTGCACCCTAGCTGCACCCTAGTTCCACCCTACTTGCATCCTACTTGCACCCTACATGCGCCCTATTTGCGCCCTACTTGCGTCTAAGTTGCTCCCTAGTTTCACCCTGCTTGCGCCCTAGTTGTGCCCTACTTGCGCCCTAGTTACGCCCTAGCTATACCCTAGTTGCGCCCTACTTGGACCCTACTTGTGCCCTAGTTGTGCCCTAGTTGTGCCCTAGTTGTGCCCTAGTTGCGCACTACTTGTGCCATACATGCACCCTACCTATGCCCTACTTGCACCCTAGTTTCACCCTCATTACGTCCTAGTTACGCCCTAGTTATGTCCTAGTTATATCCTAGTTGTATCCTAGTTGCATCCCAGTTGCACCCTAGTTGCGTCCTACTTGCACCCTACTTGCGCCCTAGTTGCGTCCTAGATACGCCCTACTTGCGCCCTTCTTGTGCCCCACTTGCGCCCTACTTTCACCCTAGTTTTTTCCTAGTTGTGCCCTAGTTGCGCCGTACTTGCACCCTAGTTGCACCCTAGTTGCACACTAGTTGCACCCTAGTTGCACCCTATTGGGCCCTAGTTGCACCCTACATGGGCCTTACTCTCGTCCAACTTGCACCCTAGTTACGTCATAGTTGCATCCTACTTGTGCCATACTTGTGCCCTTCTTCTGTCCTCCTTGTGCCCTACTTACGCCCTAGTTGTGCCCTAGTTGCGCCCTAGTTGCACCCTAGTTGCGTCCTACTTGTGCCCTAGTCGCGCCTTAGTTGCACCCTACTTGCGCCCTAGTTGCGCCCTAGTTGCACCCTACTTGCGTCCTACTTGCACCTTACTTGCACCCTACTTGCACCCTAGTTGCACCCTAGTTGCATCTTAGTTGTGCCCTCCTTGCACCCTACTTGCGTCCTACTTGCGCCCTAGTTGCGCCCTAGTAATGCCCTAGTTACGCCCTAGTTTCGCCCTATTTGAGCCCTAGTTGCATCCTACTTGCGCCCTACTTGTGCCCTAGTTGCGTCCTAGTTGTGTCCTACTTACGCCCTACTTGGGCCCTAGTTGCATCCTAGTTGCATCCTACTTGCGTCCTACTTGCGCCCTAGTTTCGCCCGAGTTGTGCCCTAGTTGCCTCCAACTTGTGCCCTAGTCGCTCCCTACCTACGCCCTACTTGTGCCCTAATTGCACCCTAGTTGGGCCCTAGTTACGTCCAACTTGCGCCCTAATTGCACCCTACACCTGCCATAACATGCCAAGTCATGCCAAGCCCAGCCAAGTCCATCCAAGTCATGCTAAGTCCTGCCAATTCCAGCCATGTCATGTCATGTCATGCCATGTTATACCAAGTCACGCCAAGTCCTGCCAAGTCCAGCCATGTCATGTCATGTCATGCCATGTTATACCAAGTCACCCCAAGTCCTGCCAAGTCCAGCCATGTCATGCCATGTCACGCCATGTCATGCCAAGTCATGGCAAGTTGATGCCAAGTCCTACCAAGTCCAAACAAGTCCAGCGAAGTCGAGCCAAGTCCTGCCATGTCATTCCAAACTCCGCCAAGTATTGCCATGTCATGCCATGTCATGCCATGTTATGCCATGTCATGCCATGTCATGCCAAGTCTTGCCATGTCATGCGCAGTCCTACCAAGCGTTGCCAAGTCATGCCAAGTCTTGCCAAGTCTAGCCAAATCTAGCCAAGTCTTGCCAAGTCCTGCCCAGTCCAGCCAAGTCCAACCAAGCCGTGCCACGTCATGCCATGTCAGTCCATGTCATGCCAAGTCTTGCCAAGTCCATGCCAAGTCCTGCCAAGTCTAGCCAACTCCAACCAAGTTCTGCCATGTCATGCCATGTCATGCCAAGTCGTGCCACGTCATGCCATGTCAGTCCATGTCCTGCCAAGTCCTCCCAATTCCATGCCAAGTCCTACCAAGTCCATTCAAGTCCTGCCAAGTTCTAGCAAGTCGTGCCAAGTCCTGCCATGCCATGCCTACTCCTGCCATGAGATGCCAAGTCCAAGTCCAGCCAAGTCTAGCCAGGTCATGCAAAGTCCTGCCAAATCCAGCCATGTCATTCCATGTCATGCCATGTCATGTCAAGTCATCCCATGTCTTGCCAAGTCTTGTCGAGTCCAGTCAAGTTCAGCCAAGTCCACCCAAGTCGAGCCAAGTCTTGCCATGTCATGCCATGTCATGGCATGTCCTCCCAAGTCCATGCAAAGTCCGACCAAGTCGAGACAAGTCCAGCCAAGCCGTGCCAAATCGTGTAAAGTCTTGTCATATCATGTCAATTCATGCAAAGTCCCACCAAGTTCTACCATGTGATGCCATGTGATGCCATGTGATGCCAAGTCATGCCAAGTCATGCCAAGTCTTTTGAAGTCCAGCCAAGTCATGCGAAGTCTTGCCAAGTCCAACCAAGTCCAGCCAAGTGCAACCAAGTTTTTCCATGTCATGCCATGTCATGCCATGTCATGCCATGTCATGCCATGTCATGCCATGTCATGCCAAGTCCTCCCAAGTCGTGCCAAGTCCAGCCAACTCCAGCCAAGTCCTGCCATGTCATGCTTGGTCATGCCGTGTCATGCCAAGTCCTACTAAGTCCATGCCAAGTCCAGCCAATTCCTGCCAAATTCTGGCAAGTTCTGCCAAGTCGTGCCATGTCATGCCTACTCCTACCATGACATACCAAGTAATGCCAAGTCCAGCCAGATCTGGTTAAGTCCTGCCAAGTCATGCAAAGTCCTGCCAAGTCCAGCCAAGCCCAGCCAAGCCCTGCCACGTCACGCCAACTCATGCCAAGTCCTTCCCAGTCCAACTAATCGAGCCAAGTCCTGCCATGTCCAGCCTAGTCCTGCCAAGTCCTTCAAATTCATGCCAAGTCATGCCAAGACCTGCCCAATCCAGCCAAGTCCAGCCAAGTCGTGAAAAGTTCTGCCTACTGTTGCCATGTCAGACCAAGTCATGCCATGTCCTGCCATATCATGCAAAGTCAATCCAAGTCCTACCAAGTCCTACCAAGTGGTGCCAAGTCCTACCATGTCATGACATGTCATGTCATGTCATGCCAAGTCCCGCCAGGTCCATGCCAAGTCCTACCAAGTCCAACCAAGTCCTGCCAAGCCCTACCATGTCATACCAAGTCATTCGAAGTCTTGCACAGTCCAGCCAAGTCCTGTCAAGTCCTACCAGGTCCAGCCAAGTCCAACCAAGTCATGCCAAGTCATGTAAAGTCCTGTCCAGTCGAGCCAAGTCTAGCCAAGTCTTGTCAATTCATGCCTAGGCTTGTCATGTCATGCCCATTCCTCCCATTTCATGTCAAGTATTGCCAAGTCCTACCAAGTCCAGCCAAGTCGTGCCAAGTCATTCCCAGTCCTGCCAAGTCCTAACAGGTCTAGCCAAGTCGTGTCAAGTCATGCCTATTCCTACCATGTCATGTCTAGCCCGGCCAAGTCGTGTGATGAAATGCCAAGTCACGCCATTTCATGTCCAGTCCAGCCAAGTCCTGCCTAGTCTTGCCAAGTCCAGTCAAGTGTTGTTGATTCCTGCCATGTCCTACCTAGTCATGTCAAGTCTAACCAAGTCCTGCAAAGTCCTTCGTAGTCGTGCCAAGTGAACATGTCAACTGTCATGCATGGTCCAACTTTAGGAGGTGGCCATACGCGTTGTTGCTGATTGAGGCGCTGAGAACGTTGGCGCTTAGGAGATGGTGGTGGACGTGGAGGTTTATCATCACAATATGATGACCTCATGAGGGTGCGGGTTTGTAGGGAAACCTTGGGTGTTCAAAAATGAGAGAGGGCCAGCTACTGGGCATTGGTGTAGGCCATGCTAGACGTGCGTGCGCAGTGAGGCTGCCATGGTAGAGCAGGTACAACAACATAGAGTGGAGGATTGGCTTCACGCCTAACCACATCAGTTGAGGTTGGCCACTTAAAAAGGCCGAAGGACTGACACGTGTGGTGCGCCATGGCAATCGTCCGGCACGTCCGCGGGAGGGGGGTGGGCCGTTGCAAAACATCCACAACGACGTTAGTAGGGGGAAGCCGTGGCGTCAACTTCAGTGGCTATCTCCTAGTGCCCTCCCCATCGGAGGAGGAGGGAGGGAGTTTTGGCGCGTCAATTACAATGGTTCATAATAGCGAGTGTAGCTCGTCGGTGACTCCCCCACCCGCTCCCGACCTGGAGGGCACCGAAGCGATTGGCACTGAATGACCCCAATGTGGACATCTTAGTCTGGGAGGTGGTGCGATTTGCATTGCTTCTTTGAACTTGACGTCATATATCAACTTGGCTTTGCTAAACTAAGAGGCAACACATGGAAGGATGGAGAAGGGGTGTTTGAACAGCATCAATCAATAATGGATAGTCGCCGCTAGGGTAGGAGTTGGACTTCACAATCATCTCTAAATTGTGGACATGCCTAGGTTGTTGTGAGGGGGGATTCACATGTACATGAAAGCAACAAACGGTTGAATGTAGTGTGCCTACAGTCAGGGAGAAGGAAGACCACATTCTGAAAGTAGGATAAAGCAAATGTTTGAACGAGTAAACTGGGAGGAAACTTCCACAAATACATGATTTCCACAAAATTTTCCTTCATGTGAAACTTACATAGAAAACCTTATATAAGTCACATAACACGTCAACAACTCCATCCATTGTGTCTATTTAAAATGACCATTCATTATGGGGTATTTTGAACCGACACAGTGTCCATGGGACACCACATGGTACAACGGTGCTTCTCGAGATCAAAGAACTTGAAGTGGAGCTCGTGGTGACAAAAATCCAAACCTGGACTTCCAAGAATCAAAGTTCCGACGAAATGGGGTTTGGAAATATTGGTCCCCAAACCCAGGGTACATAGATCTTTCCTGATTCAGATTTTGCAGATTTTTTCATGGCTATGAAAAGCAAGGAAATAATTACAATCCCAAAAATACATCCTTGATGAAGGGCCACGTCACTCTTAAAAAGCGATTCAGTTGTGATATGTGGATGACGCGGATGGAGGGGATTTGCAGGATCAAGCCGCAGGGCCACGATACGTAAAACACATCCACATCGTGGGTTGTAGACCTGAAGCCCTCTTTTAGGCAGCTTTGTAGGAGCCTGGCCAGAGGCCGGTGCACGAGAGAGGCTGGTGTCACACCGAACGAACTCATATCACCACGGGAAGTCACGATTAGCTAATTTTATAGGGTCACAAACTGTGTCAAACGTGCTTGATTTTTCTTTCTTGACTTCATGGTGCACACTGTCTTCTGTCCAACTTCATTGAGCACCAGTGTGGCACCAATCCCTTGCAAGTAACATGCATGTTATGAACTTTGTTTTTTTCATACCCAGAAAGGTGGAGTGGCATCGTGGATGCGATGGCATGGCTTGCTTTGATGAAGTCACGATGCAAGGACGGACAAGGAAAATGGATCAGTGACAATCCAGCTGATAAATTTTTGTCTGAAAATTACCTGACCGTGGAGAGTTGCGACGAGTCGTTACACCTCCCGGGCTGTAGCAGCTTTCTAGCAACTTGTTAACGACGCCCATTGGTTTGCGCATTCATCGTGGGGTGCGACTCAACAACATGGGTCAAAGTTGACGGTCTTGCGTCGTGCGTCTCGCTGTCAATGTCATCCCGTCGAGGCAAGCTCTTACGACCTCCAGTGTAACTGTAGATGCCCAACGACGACGCCTGACTCGCTGTTTTTTGGAGAGGGAACACGGAACGCGGTTCAGAATTGCTACTAGGTGGTGTGACACCCGCTAGATTGATGGCTGAAGTAAGGCAATCTACGATGTGCACTTGACTGGCCACGCGTGCAGCCCCCTCTCAGCCGCTCTCAGCCGCTCTCAGCCGCTCTCAGCCGCTACCAACGCTCAACATGACGACCTCCATGCAGGTCCCCCTGGATTCTGCCCGGCCCCCCGCGACATCATGCGACCAACCTGACAAGCTGGCCTGCTCATTGGCCACCTCATCAACCACCTGGAAAAACCAGCGGAAACATCCAACTTGCGACCAATCCGGACAAACGAGCGAGATTCCGGAGTCCCCAGCATCGACCAATCCGCCAGCGCATGGCCTCCATGCGAAAAGACAGTATCGACGCCAGATCATGAGCCGCAAGAGGCTTCTCAGATCCAACATCATCAACCCTGGACTCGGCGCTTTACTCATGATCCTTTTCTACTTCGTGAGCATGAGCTCACATCGCAGGATCAAGACACATATCAAGCCGCAACCGTCAACACCATGGACAAGGACGCATACCGGCGACCGCAACCATCCGGCCTTTCACATGTCCAGATATCAAGACATACGAACTTCTGCTGACTCGCCATGGATCTTTGCAGATGACCTTATCCTACTTCACTCCAAAGCCGAGAGTTATGCTTTCGACCCTCGTAAGCCACGACCCATTGGTTTCCCGAACTTCTACAACCAGGTCTCTCACTTCAGAAAAAAGTTTGGTAAACAGATTATGTTTGACCTCAAACCGGTGCTCAAAATCAGTAAGTCCTTTCCAAAAAAGTGGGCAAAAAAGAAAAAAGGAAAAAAAGGGCCCAGAAAGGCACTGCACCACTTTCGCCATCCCGGTCACGTCCCCCTCGATTTTGTCAAACGCCCAAGGCTTCCCTATTTTAACCGACACTCCTCCAAGTATTCGCATTCACTTCTGCAACCATGGCGTCCTCTCAGAACCGTGCCTCCGCCACAGGTAAGCCTCCAGAGTCTCGGCAGTCATTCCAACGCACTGAGCACACAGTCAAGATCTTGCTATCAAACTCCATTTTTGACAACTCTCCCTTCACACTGTGAAGAGGAACCCAACCAGCCGCAATGGCACCCTACCACATACTACTCACGGCATCACAATTCTGGCCTAACCTCTGTATACCTTTCCTGGCCATGGACAGGCGCCTCTAACATGGAAGGTGTTGAAAAGCCTCTCCCCGCCGTGAATGGTTTCTCCCCGACAACCGAAGTAGCAGCCACTTTCGCTGGTAAGCCACGTCATAAACTCCGCAAAAACGGGTCCCTACGCCCCCGCTCTCAAAAGTCTCCTAAACGCTCCAAGATGGTTCTCTCTGACGACGATGAAGAGTCACAAGGAAACTCGGCAGCCCAAACTGGCACCTCCTCCCCTCACGGAACGGGCACAACGAACTCCCCGTCGGCACTCTCGACCCCACCTGGCTTTTCTACCCCACCCGGAAACCAACAAGCACCCGCTGCTGGACTTGGCTGGCAAGCTGGAACCCACCCACAACAAGCGAACTCCGGTGCCGCCACCCCTATGAACATCATCCGTCGCGTGCACACGCGGGCCCATCTACCTCCACAGAAGGCCCAGCTGAAGAAACAGAACCTGCTGACTCTGCCCAACCTGAAGAACAAGATGAAGATGATGATGATCTGGAGGCCGCCCTGGCCATGCTGGGAGATCTACCTGAACAAATCGGTGCAACAACCCTCGACGCGTCTCTCTCCATCGATGAAGTGGTAAAAAACCTCAGCCGGAACATTACTCTGATTTTCCCCCAAGAGTTTGCTGCACAAGGAGAGAGGATCGCCTTAACTTTCTTGGATAAACTCCAGAAGAAGAACCCCGATTACATCAAAGTCCCCTCAATCAGGAATGCAAAGATCTTTGCCATTGAGCCAACCCCCACTCGCGGCCGCAACACCATGGCGCGATACACTGTTCAATTTGAAGAAACAGATGGTGTTATTCCTGGCTTCGCTGTTGCTATGTCCCCCTTCCTCTTCAGCTCTCCAGAGTTTGATCGCAAAGTTGAAGTGGTTATCACCAAAGTCACCTGCCCGCTTTTCGATGCCGAGAAGATCGTTAACCCGGATGAACCAACAGTGGCAATCAAAGGCATGCCAACGGAGTTTGGGCTGCCTCAAGTCAACTACACTCTCACTAATGTGCGCCAGGCCGGTAAGCTGAAAGCCCCGTTTTTCAGACTCATGTGCCTCCATCGCTTCGTCAGCCCGATGACTGGCATCACGACGAACACTATTCTGGGTAAACCCATTGCCCATCCCGAGGACCCGACATTCAAGGACGTCATCCCCCGTTTCAAGATCCCTGGGTACAAGAAATACGAAGTCACCCTCAACATCTCCGGCATTAACTGCCAGTACTGCGACAACAACCACCACACATGTTACCACAAACTCTTCCCAGTCACGAGGTCCCATACTCTGACCAACCTTCGTTCTATCATTGCAGTCCACCGTGCTTGTGGTACGTCTAAACCCCTTATCCCAGTCAACCCTCAGTCATCTCCCATATCTAACTTCTCTTGTCTGCTCTCTCACAGAACGCCAGATTGGTCTGACCCACTACTCTATAGTGTGGCGCGGAGACCATGGTTTCCTGTTCTCCAACGCGGGGAAGTTTGTAGAGTTCCATATCTGCAACTATCTGGCTTGCGGCACCTACCACGGACGCTCTTTGGACGAACTGCACGCACATTCCGGCACAGCTAC
Source organism: Penium margaritaceum (assembly GCA_023375785.1). Taxonomy (NCBI): domain Eukaryota; kingdom Viridiplantae; phylum Streptophyta; class Zygnematophyceae; order Desmidiales; family Peniaceae; genus Penium; species Penium margaritaceum. The sequence goes on from SZWC01009569.1 coordinate 88,953, forward strand.
GCACAAAGCAGCCCGCAGAGCCTACAAGAAAAACCCATCGCAGGACAAACTCCATGTCAACGTCAATGCAGACGTGGAAACCCTGAGACAGAAGTTCGGCTTCTGACTGAACAACCAGGTCTGCCAAACATTCAACTCACATCCCACACATACCGCTCCCATTGGTCATCAACTTCTAATATCACATTTCCTTCTGGCAGGTTCTCTCAGGCTACAGTCGGTTGCCACTGCTCGGCCCAGTCCCATTCCGCCCTATCACGATACCTGTTTCCCAAGTCTTTTTTCTCTGACCCTTCAAGGAAGACCAGCTCTGGCTACCCCTCTCCCAAGATAGCATTCAGCATTTGTATTTTCAACCTATGTAGTCTGGCTAGCAATGTATGCTCTTTCCTATGTCCAGTAATAATCAAGAGTGATCCTTTTTTTTCCTATCCATCTATTACAACAAATGCCACTAGTCCTACATCACCCCTTCTTCTTCATGATGACATCCCTCAATTCCCCTCTCATTCTGCTTGTCCTGAGCCTACCTTCTCTACAACCTACAATCATCTTCCAACCATCAACTGGCACTCACTTCATAATTTACGCCAACACATCAGATCGCATCCCCGCAATCAAAAATCCCCCCGGATACCTCTCTTCCCCATAGCACTCCGGGGTCCTGCTTACAAGTATTCAAGCTATTCCTCCCGAGATGCAGGCCAGATTAATCACAGGTCTACAACACAAAACCTTTCGAAACACATGAAATCGTACACCTGGCATAAATCTCCCACACTGACAATCCAATCGCCTACAGAAGAAGCAAAGCTTCTCAACAAACACCTCAGTTTGAATCAAGTCAACACCTGGTTTCCAATGCTTGTCTCAACACAAAAGTTATCCCCAGCTATACATGTCTTAGTAGCACCCCACAATGAAGATACACAATCTGTTTATAAACCAACCAGAAGACTGTCTAGATTTAACAGACATCATGCAATGGACCCCTTTTACATCCTATGGCAACTCCCATTCACCCTTCACGTGGACGTTCCTCATCGACTCTTTCCTGCAGTCAAAGTCATTTCTTCCACGAGTTTCTCCTCCACTTACAGTGACAATTTCACATTCAACAGGGAGGAATCTCACAGATCATCAGAAACTCCTCCGTCACAACCAGAGTACATGCACATTCTCTTTCCACTTCTTTTCACAACAAAAGCCATGAAGAAAAACAAAATTTCCACAAGATGGAAAACTATAAAACACACAACCTCAGGTTCCCCCAAAAACTTCAATCTCAGGCATGTTTCAAGCCACACGAATGCCCCAAAACCATCTGAATTCCACACATCAGCCCCAGCTCAAGGTCACACCTCCCCCGTACGCGACAACACCAAAGCCTCTTCTACCTGTGCAGAAAAAATGTACACCCAGTCAACTAACACGCCCTACCTGATCCACTTACTCACTCTCACATTAATTTACCAATCACACTCAAGTGCAACTAAGAGACACTTGTACTCACCAGAACGTACCTTACACTGCTTTATATTACTGAACATGGCAAATACGCTCTATGATCCATCTCCCTCTAACCCTGACAGAATCCACCCAGCTTCATATGTACATAACTCGGAGTTAGGTCAGAAACTACCTACAAAACAATCAGCTACCTTTAAGCAGTCCGCACACCTAACTGACGAGATCTACTCTACCATACAACACCATACAAACACTGCCTCTCCCCCCGCACAATGCCCCACCCAACAACCCACTTTCATGAACACAAATACCCATAAGTATCAGACACAATACAACAGTAGAGATCCCCTTTCAACATCACCAAGTCATATAGCCCCCTACCACACACACAGTCAAACACCTGACAACACACTCGACGACGCCAAGGTTGAACTTTACTCGGAACACAAATCCCCGGCAGAACCACTAATGAATTTCCTCTACAGCATCTGCTCCAGAACTTCCCTTCAAACCCAGTGGCCACACCTTTGCTCCTCCCACACTGAAGATAAAACAAGACAAAGTGGAACTGATGGCTACACACCTCCTTCTACCGCCCCTCTGCATACACCCCCCCCTACAGGCCCGGTTTTGCAACCGTCATCCTCGAGCCCGAGCAAAACGCCGACGCAAGGTCAATCCAAACGAAAATCAAAAAACACCTCAGACCACCGCTCCTCAAGCAAAAAACCAAAGAAGCCACTTTCGAAACCTAACACTTCTGAAAAAAGGAAAAATGATGGTCCTGCGACGCAAGAGTCATCCAACAAGAAAACCAAACCGACCTCGAACCTCCAAAACACACATCTATCCATCTCCTGTCTCAACGTAAACGGTCTCACAAAAACAGCTAAACTACCCTTTCTCAAAACCTATCTCGCAACAAACACACCCACTGTCTGTGCACTCATAGACACCCATCTTGACACTACAGAGAAAGACTCTAAATTACAACGTTCCGTTGGAAAAGATCTCAAGTACACCCTCTCCGAATCAACCCAAACAGGAGGAATCTGCTTCACATACACCGAAAACTCTGATATTACCCATAAAAAATCGACGGTTACAAACCACGATAGAATCCTACAAGAAACGTTCGAAGCAAACAATCAATTAATTACGATCACAGCCATCTACGCGCCCCCACAACTAAAAAACCGCAAACAATTCTGGAAGACCCTCGACTCTTTTTTAACAGAAAACAAAACCGACATCCTAGTAGGTGATTTTAACACCACTTGTGTACAGTTCGACCGCAACCCTCAAGAACTGTCCAAAGACAGCCTCCTCCTCAATAACCTACTTACAGAACACAATCTGCAAGATAGTTTCAGAACCTTCCAACCAACACAAACTTTCTTCACCTTCCACTCGTCTGCCCACAAATCATCATCTCGAATTGACCACATTCACCACTCTAAATCCCTAAATCACCAAATACAAAACCTTACTCACTCATCCCTCCCCTCACAACTCACGGACCACCTAGCAGCACCAACAATCACCCTCAAAACGAATGTGTTAAACGCCAGAGGAAAAGGACTTTGGAAGCTAAACACATCACTTCTCCATAAACCTCATGGAACCAAACTCCTCCGAACCCTCAAACATCATCTTTGGTCAAGTTACAAACAAATCATCCAAAATGCCTTCAAAAGATATAGTGTCGAAGAACATAAACGACGACACAAAACCATTATTGATCTCAACAACAAAATTCAAATCCTACAACAACAAAAATGCCTCTTACCCAATAACCACCTGATCCAGTCCACGCTAGAAAAACACGAAAAACAACTGAGCAAGTACGTACTTGCCGAACACCAACACAAACATCGGATAGCACAACTCAAGTACATCGATGGCCTTGAACAAGCTTCCTCCTTCCTATCCAGTCACATTCGCGCCAGGAGGACTGCCACAACAATCTCGGCGCTCAAAGATCAAACAGGTCATGCTACAACTGACCCACATTCGATCGCCGCAATCATCATGGAGTTTTATACGAACCTTTTCAAACAACCAACAACATCAGGCAACAGGCCCTTCATGCCGCCTCTTAAGAAAATTCCTAACCACTTCATAGATGCTCTGGCAAGTCCACTCACCGTTGAAGAAATCGCAATAAGCATCTCACAGATGGCTAAAAACAAAGCACCCGGTCCTGATGGCATTCCGGCCGAATTCTATCAAGCTAACCCTACCAACATCGCTGAAAACCTTCTGGCCGTTTTTCAAGCATTTCTGGAAAACCCAGACCAGCACATTTACTTCACTGACTCAGTAACTTGCCTACTCTTCAAAAAGGGTGACCCTACAGACATCCGTAACTACAGGCCCATTTCTCTGCTAAACACTGACTACAAAATACTGGCTAAAACCCTAGCCAACAGGCTAACTCCAGTACTACCGCATGTTATAAATACTAACCAGACAGGCTTCGTTCAAGGAAGAAATATCAAACACACACTATCAACCATCCTCGACCTACAACACTGGGCTACCGCAACAAAATCAAACCTCACTTTCCTCCTTGCAGATTTCGAGAAAGCATATGACACCCTACTAAGACCTCACCTCTACAGAACAATGGGAGACATGGGCTTCACTCCAATATATACCCGTTGGATTCAAGCCACACTGAACCACACAAGAACCAGCTTCCTCCTCAATGGACATCTCTCCCCACAAATTAGAACCGAAACTGGGGTCCGACAAGGATGCCCCATTGCACCGTTACTCTTCATTATCGCAATGGAGCCACTAAACCAATACTTTGCAAACTGCATAGACAAACCTATTCCAGACTTCGAACAATGCCCTTCCTTCGGTGCATATGCGGATGACACCACCGTCATGATCAATGACCGCCACAACTTAGACAAGGCAGAACAAATACTAGACATCAGCAAAGACTTAACTGGCCTCAAAGCAAATGCAGGAAAAACGTTACTTTTTCCAGCCGGACCCCACACGAGCCCACCGCCCTCCGCCATCTACTCGGTATCGAGTGACCCACAACGAATCCTGGGCATAAACCTAGACCATGACGCAAACAATGGCTCGATGTGGCGCACAGTCACCCAAAAAATCAGAGAAGCCGCCATTCGCTGGCGAAACTTCCATTTCAGCCTACCCACAAAATTAGTCATCATCCGGACATACCTAATCCCAAAATTCCTTTACCACTCAGGAATATCGCCTCCCTCCTCTGACACTCTTGTCCAGATCCAAACAACCATACTCAATTTCCTATCAGCATCAAAACAAGATGGTAGACTCCGCTTTATTAACAAAAATGTCGCTATCAACCATCCAGACAACGGAGGCCTCGGAGTTTTGTGGCCTACCGTTCTAGTACAGGCACAAATGGCCCAACGAGCATACGACTACCTAATGCCGGCCCACCATACTTGGAAATGGGTGGCAAGCAACACTAAATGCTTTTTCAAGAAAGGTCATTTCTTCCTTTCTCACCCAGACATCCTCAAGTTCAAAAACAATCTTTGCCCACGATGGACAAACATACTCAAACATTTTCTGGCGTCTCAGCCAACAATAAACCCCCCCGCTTTACTTTGTCAAGAACTTCTGGAGGAATATGTAGCCTTTAACCGTTTCCTCCTCAAGCCAAACGGCAAGCCTTTTGGTCTGGACAAACGAGAACATTACTTACTGGAGAAGGAAGTACAACTTAAACACATATTCCACGAAATTTTCAACAATGAAGACCTTACAAAGATAGCTCTAACTAAATGCGGGACAACAGTACANTCAAGCAGATCCCCTCAGACTGGCTAGACATCATCCTCTGCAAAAGGGAAGACAACTCAAGTCAACATGACTTCTGGTGCATGACATCTTACACTGCCACGCTTCCTGAATTAATATACAAACTCCAACCCCAAGACGAAGGTTATCTGGCAATAGCGCACTCGGTCAGCCCTACCCTAGACATTGAACCGACAAACCTACCTGTCACACCCATTCATGATCTCAGCATCTGGACACCAGTCCACACACAAAACAACACTTTCATCGGATGCTGCAACAACACGACCATTCCGTCCTGGAGACTATCTCCCTCCAAAAAACCTAAATTGTCCGAAATCTATAATACACTAATCAAAAGTCATCTCAAAGAGGTCACATACCATGACAAATGGCTAGATGACGGCTCACCCCCTTTCCCGAAAACTGCCCTTAAGTCTTTACTTCACCTCCCCACTATAACCACGAAACAAAAAGACACTACTGCTAAAATTGTCCTACGAAGTATTCAAGTCAGAATTTGAATGCACTTTTTTCCACCACCTTTCGAAGTTCTGTGCCCCTTATGCTCCTTAATCGAAGAAACGATCACACACGCCTTTGAAGTATGCCCAAAAATCTGCCAAATCTCACGCAAACTCCAAGAGAGTTACTCGCTAATCTGCGAACGCACTTCCACCACCAACTTCGTCTTTCATGATCACCACCCACTTTTCCACTGGTGGCAGACTCTCCAAGCGATAGCTTTCAGAGAAATCTGGACATACCGGTGTCGAATCTCACTCAAAGAGAAAAAAGGCCTTAGAAACCCCACCACTTTACTGGCCAACTCAATCACCAAACTGTTCGAAGAACAACTAAACCTTCATCTACTCCGTTTACACCACAAAAAGGACAACAAGGCAATCGTCATTATGATACACCAACTCACACAACAATCACACGTCTGCAATATCGACAAAAAACTAGACCCCCCGTACCTCGCAATCCACCCAATGCTGAAAAAAATCTGGCACAACAAAACTATCATCTCGGGGGGACGGGTACTTCAGGACTCAGCGTAAAAACTGGTTCTGATCCCCCAAGCCATAGGGTTACGACCCGTGGCAAAGGTACCCTTAGGGGTGAGGGTTGGTGGGTGAGACTCCCACATAACCCACGGTGGTGTTTTCATCCACCGTGGGTACCTAAACTGGTGTGCACTGTCACATAAGGCACAGTCTTTTGACTGAAAGCCTTCGCCAGAGGAGTTCCTAAGGAACCCCAAGGGTGCAGCATAGGTTCCCTCACCTCTAAGGCTGTCTAAGCCACACAAACAAAAAAAAACAAGTTAGCAATGTTGTAAGCAAAGTTTACAACGGGTTACATTGTAACCAATTTATCGCGTATACATGGTGTACATTTGTAGAATAAGTAGTATGGAAGTTTAGATATCCACATCCAGTTTTATCTACTATTGCATATGATGTTTTGTGTAAAAAACCTCGTAGTAAAATCAAACTTAAAAGAGAGCCTTTTAGAGCGCCTTTCATTGATTTGAATCATCTTAAGATTTTAAGTAGATCTTATAGTATTATGATTATTCTTCTTATAAAAATGACAATAATATAGTAAGAATGGGTAAAAAAAATTATCACACACACATTTATGTTTGTTTTCATGGGTAAACCTAAAACATAATCTTGTTGAAGCATTTTGTTCTTTGTGTGCTTGTCAACGCTTACCACCTTGCAGAAACAATGCAAGAGGGTTGCTTCAACTGGTATTTGCGTGACGTTTGGGAAAATCCATCGGCAACCTATCCATATGTATATCTTTAGTTATATCTATTTGTTCATCTACACCTCATCCATATCTATGTCTTAATCCATTTAAGCACTAATTTCGATTTTAAAATATATCAATTTGTAAACTTATTTCTCTTAGAATCCCTTATGTTTCAGGTTAAACTCTGAAGTTCCTTTGGCGTAGCCTCTCTTCTCATTAGTCGGAGAACTGGGGTATAAAAATATTTGCACTACGGTTGACCTGGGACCCAAAAAACATTTTTGACCCAAGTTCTGGTCAGCACCTCCGATTTGTTGTTTTTGTGGTTGAGGGGCCTGCACCTTATCCGTTCGTCGTGGGTGGACGCAGGCGACGCGAATGAGAGGACGAGAGCGGTCGCTTTTTCGTTCTCTCACCTGACCGAGCAAGCTCGCTGCTTCGAGTGCCCGCAGGCCTGCGACCAATGGCGTCACTACTTGCGCAATAGCAGCAGCAGCAGCAGCAGCCGCAGCAGCCACCAACATTGTCTGTGACAATGTCTGTGGCTGATGCCTCGCAGCACAAGTACAAGGAACAGCAGCAGCAGCAGAATGCGTAGCGATAGCGTAGCGGAAGCAGCAGCAGCAACGTAGCGTCGGAGCTGCGCAGCAGCATCGATGCAGAAGCGTAGCAGTCGCGGCACTGAAGTGCAGCAGCGCAGCTGCCCAGCAGCCACAACAGCAGCCGCGCCTGCCGCGACTGCAATAGCAGCAGCACAGCAGCGCAACAGCGCAGCAGCAAGAGCAGAAGCAGCAGCAGCGGCGGCAAAACCACCAGCAGCAGGAGCAGGAGCAGTGGAGCAGTAGCTGCAGCAGCAACGGCAGCAAAAGCAGCGGCATTGGCAGCAACTCCAGATGGCAGTAGCGACTGCGGGCAGCAGCAGGAGGTAGTGCCTCCCTCTCTACCCTCATTCTCCCTCTCACTCCCCGTTCTCTCCCCCACTATCTTTCCCTTTCCTTCTTCCTACTCTCCTCGCCCTCCCTCCTTCTCACTTTGCTGTCACTCTGCCCCCCTTCGGCCTGTTCGCCCTCTGCATCAATGCCCTGTCCCCCCC
>SZWC01009570.1:8383-19360 GCA_023375785.1 Penium margaritaceum
TCTGCATATGTTTTTTTTGGGGATTCCGTGAAACCCCATGTATTGAAAGGGAATCTGCTAGGCCCCGCTACCGCGAGACTCTTATGGTGACGTGCAAGAAATACAACCTTCAACTCCAAATTTCATTCTATGTTGATTTAGAAAGAATTTTCCATGCCTTGGAAAAAAAACTGAAGTTTCTACATGGGTGTTTTCACTTGTTCACGATCGAGCAATGACCCCCTTTTTTTTTTAAACGCATAAACGGTTATGTCTCACATGTACACAAAATCATAAACTCCACGAATGGGCATCTCTTTCTTTGCATTTGTGGCCCAATGCCGGTCGGCCAAGGGCATTTTGGCCACATGCCCCAAACTCCGACGTTCCGTTTTCGAACGCTTTGACAACTTAAACCACATACCACAATGGTTGACAAAAGCATCGCAAACCATATTGATTTTTCCAGCCTTTACGGGTGATTTCTTAATAGCACTATGTGTAGCGTGGTAGTGCCACGCCACCCGGTGGAGCGAGTAATGTGGCTTGAGTAGGGTCACCTAGGACTGTCGGCGGTGAGGCGGGATGGCTTGAGGGTCAGATACCCTCGAGCATCGCGATTTGGGCCTGATCGGCCAAGGATTTCGCCGAACCCGTGACATTGGTAACATAGCTCCAGGGCTAGAATCCCACATCGAGATTACCAGAGATGCCAAGGTGGCTCTCACTCGTGGTGGGGGGTGTGTAGTGCGATAGTGCCAGGCTAACCGGTCCAAGGAGCCACGTGGCTCGAGCAGGGTCACTTGGGATTGTGGGCGCTGAGACCAGATGGCTTGTGGGTCGGTCACCTTGCACTTTGGCCTACTCGGCCAAGGATTTTGTCAAATGTGTTACACCATGCTTTCATCAACTGGACCTTGATACTCTCCAATCCCCTTGACTTCTTAACAGATTTTCTTCAAGGGACCAGTCACGAATTCCAAAGTTTCCAACTTAATTTTAATTGTCCAATTTCCCCAAAGCGTCTCTTTCTCCACAACTTCTACCTTCTCACCATGTCTTTTCACCTTTTGCCATAACACTTGGTTTAAGAGGGCAATGGTGCTGCACTGGCCTGTGATGATTTCACTCATCTCAACAACCTCAAACAAGTGTTTTGCATGTCTTTTCCATCGACAAAACTAGTGTATCTCACAACGACAATGGTGACACCAGTGCACGCATTCAACATTGAGCATCATAATGCGGAAAACACTAATGCTACAAAGGGACACAAAAAATGATGGCATCCAATGGGCCCAATCGGTTGTAGCAATAAGCTTCATGGCAAACGGAACGACAGCGAATACTCTCATGGCAAATCTTGTGATGGATCACACACGTAAAATCTTTAGTGGAAGTGACCATCCGGCATAAACTTTGTTAAACAAAGTACAACAACAGTTTCAAGCATGACATACAGTAGTAGACTGAAGTATTTGACGTCTAGGAAGTGTTATGATTTGTGACGTTCCAGTCGACTTGTACAGCTTATTGTGACCATCCGGGCGTGTCCATACTCGTGCAAATCCCTTCTGCGGACCCTGGTGGTACCGGTGCGTCATCTAGTGGCAGACTAACAGCTTGGAGCTGACCGACGACCGTTCCAGAGCTGTGGACGCTACCCAGGACCTCTTGTAGTTTTTCTGCAGCACGGAGGAGTTTATCGGTGGACTGGCCGTCGGCCCTATTTGCATGTTTTTGCATTGTGTCTCTACCGTTTGATGCTGGATGCATGCATGTGACCAGTGGTAGCGTCCGACTTTTGATCCTGTACGTCTAGGTTCAGACGGCGTAACGTAACGGCAGAGATACGGCCAAAACAGTGGTTTTGGACCGGTTTTAGGACAGATCTTGCACTCCCACGTGCGACAACCGCCGTGCGCCGCGGCAGGTACTTATGCCATGGACCTGTCATTCGTCATTTCTCTCTGCAAATGCTATTGAAGCATTGTGACACTTTGCCACGTGTCTCCTGGCCAGGCCCTTGCCGTTGTGTGCACGACTTCTGACTGTCGTCACCGTCTGACCAGGCACTGACGCCTAGTCGGCGCTTGTGTCGCTGGAAAGCTTCCACACATCTTCTCATGGTATTAGAGTGGTGAGACAGTTCTCACCAAGCTGCGCAGCAGAGACGTAGCAGAGGAGCAACAGTGAGAGTCACTGCTGTAGTAGATCCACAGGGACCTATCGACGATGACAGCCGATCGTCATCGATGTGGCCAACCATCACCACGTGAGACTACATCAACAGCAGCCACTGGCGGCAGCAGGCGACAGCTGCAGTAGACTGCAGTCCCTAGCAGCTGCAAACATTAGCACATGCAGCAGCAGTAGCATTAAGCAGCAGTAGCAATAAGGCTGCAATTTCAGCGGCAGCAGCGTGCGGCGGCACCAGCACAGAAGCAGCACGTAGTGAAAGCAACGTGCGACGGCAGCAGCACAAAAGCAGCACGTGGCGTTAACAGCACAGTAGTAGTATAGCAGCAGCGACAGCAACAGCGGCGGCAGCAGCCCAAAAGCAGCGCAACAGCAACAACAACGACAGTAGCAGCGCAGCAGCAGCAACGGCAGCAGAGCGCGGTGGCGGTAGTAGCGTGTAGCAGCTGTAGCGCGCAGCGGCAATAGCAATGCGTAGCTACTGCCACGGCTGTGCACGCAGCCACTAGGCGGCCGCTCCGCACACAGCCGCGCGGCTGCTGCTGCAGCTGACGCCGCAACAACAGCAGCAGCAACTAAGCGGAAGCTGTTGCTCAGCTTCCGCGCGGCTGCTGGAGAGCGGCCGCCTGCTCGTAAAGCAATTGCGAAGGTTGACAAAAAAGGGGGGGGGGGAAGGCAAGCTGACCTCAGCATTTTTCCTTGCTGACGTGATCAGGTCATGCTGACGTAAGCAACTTCTTGCTGACATTAGCACTTGCCTTTGTGAAATTTTTGGTCGGAGGCTCAAAAGTTGCTAGTGTTTCAACTCTTCGAGAAACGCTCACGTTTCCGCAAATTGAACACGTTGTCGTCTCGGCCCATAATGAGTGGCGACATGGCTCCGTACGACGATGAAGGAAAAAGGGTACTAGATCTCTCTTCTTCCTCCTTAGGGGTCATGAGCCCATGCTCGCAGGCTATTGAGGACCTACGGAGTCAGCAGGATGGGATGCGTTGCTTGCAGCGGGAGCAGACTGACGTCATCCATATGCTCACCGATCTTCTTCGAGGTCATTCCACGACTCCACGACAGACCTCTGAGGGAGCGGCCGGGGGTGCACCCTCTACACAGCTGTCAACTCCAGCATCGGAGACAGGAGCTGGAGCTGACCCGCCACCTCTTGATCGTTGGGACGAGGATCCAGACATGCCAAGCATGGAGGGTGACTCCCTCAAGCACGAGATTCGTGTGCTTCAGGAGCGTCTCCACCAGCTTCAGACGATCTCTCGGCCCAGTACACCGAGGACCATAAGGGGTCCAAGGTCTCACCGCGGGGCTGCTTGTGTGCCTTCGTGGCATGGAATTTTGGGGACCCTACTCGTCGCCGCATTGTTGAGTCACGCAACGAGCTCTTCTTTGAGTCCCTCACCTACCGTGATCTGACTTCGATCACGTCGTTGTCCGTCACACACGTTCCTACGCGTGAGGTTTCTCGAAGGATGGGGGAGTCTACGCATGTGAGCATCGCTCACCAGGCTCATGTGTCCGTTTGAGCTCCCTCCACTTCTCCAGCTCTTAATGACCCAGCGATCATCGTTGTCGGTCCAGAGAACTCTCTGGCACCGCCGGCTTCTACCCCTGTCCCCTTGCACCCTACAGGTGTCCATGGACTTGTATATGTGTGTACTCCTGTGACCGTGCCTGTGTCCGCCGGCACTCTTGCCGCTGTACGTGGACCTGCCTCACCTTCTCCTACTGTCACACCGAGCCCCGTGTCTCTGTCTCCTTGCACGTCATCACCAGCTCCCATGCCTCAGCCCTCCCTAGCTGCGATTGTGCTCGTTCCTAAGCCTAAGGTGCGCCCCTTGAGCCCGGGTTACTCCCGTGAGCCCAGCGGTCGTCTTTGACCATTGGACTATGGAGCTCAGCGAGTGTCTGGTCCCGTACCAGCGCTCCGCTCGTAGCATTGCGAGTGGTGATCCCAACACAAAGGCCTTAGGCTTGAGTGTCCCCACTAAGAACACGGAGGTACATCCAGCGTGTTCCGTAGGGCACAACCTCGTCACTTGCAAGTTTCATATCGCCTGTGATGCAGCAGCCGATCTTGTGGTCGTCAGACATAGCACTGACACATGCGCTCTTGCCACGCAGAGCTCTCCTTCTATGGCGCCTGAATCGAGCACACTAAGGGAAGCTCTCTCGTCACAAGATGCTGACGCTTGGCGTGCTGCCTGCGAGGATGTGCTTTGCGCCATCCGAGAGCACGGAGTTTATGAGCAAGTCGACCTTCCACCTGGGAGTAAGTCTATTCATGTTAGGTGGGTCTTTTGCAAGAAATTGAAGCCAAATGGCTCACTGGAATGCCACAAGGCTCACTTGCTTGTCAAGGGGTACTCTCAGGTTGAGGACATCGACTACATTGACACCTTTGCCCCTGTCCACTGCATGACCTCAACTCCAGCTCTGTCCGGTATAGTGGCTGAGCATGACTGGGAACTTTACTTGATGGATGTGAACACTGCGTTCCTCCATGGCTCTCTGGATGAGGAGATTTACGTGGCTCAGCCACCCGGCTTTGAGGACAGTGACAAGGTCTGGCAGTTGCGCAAGTCCTTGTACAGCCTTAAGTAGTCTCCTTGGTGTTGGAACCAGGAGGTCACTAGCACCATGACTCTTGTGGGATATGTATCGAGCGAGGCAGATCTCTCTCTTTTGATCCAACGGACGCTTGAGTGATTCACCGCCAACTTAGTCTATGGCGACCACCTTCCGATCGCGTCTCCTTGACAGGAGGCCGTGAAGGAGGCCAAGGCTGTCCTCCAGACTGCCTACAGGATGAAGGACCTTCGTCTTGCAGAGGTGTTTCTTGGCTTGGAGATCGTTCAAGACTGTAGAAATCGTACTCTACTACTGCATCATGCCCGATACGCACGTGTTGTGGGGGATCACTTCAGCGATCTCCTCGACACAGTGCCCACGGCTTCCACACCTCTCATGCCTGACGGGGAGGATGCTCTGAAGGTGGTCGATCCCATACAGCTGGGAGAGACGGTGGATGTGACCCTGTACCTCTGTTTCATTGGATCTCTGATGTACCTGGCCACTACCACACGTCCTGACACTGCATTTACCGTCAACCTCCTTGTCCAGTTCTTGCAGGCTCCACACGCTAGATCCCTTTGCGCTGTTGTGCAAGTGGTACGGTACGTGGTCTCCACACTGTACCTTGGACTCTGCTTTCGCGGGTAGTGTTCGGTGGTCCTTGACGGCTACACCAACAGTGACTAGGCCTGGAGCCCAGATGGAGGGAGTCGCACCGGTTACGTGATCCTGCTTGGTGGGACCGATGTGTCCTGGCACAACGGGAAGTAGGGCTACATTGCACGTAGCTCATCGGAGGCAGAGTACGTTGCTCTGGGTGCAGGGGCTGCTGAGGCGGTATGGCTGCAGTGCCTGTTCCTTGAGCTTGGCCAGTCAGTACCCGCCATTGTGCTTCGTTGCGACAACGAGAGTGCTCTTGCAATTGCAGAGAACTCTGGTGTCTTTCATGCTCGCACGAAGCACATTGCAAATGAGCATCACTTTGTGCGTGATCTGGTGGAGGGACACGTGATCTCCGTCATTTGGGTTGGCACTGACATGCAGCGTACCGACTTCTTGACGAAGGCACTAGCACGAAAAAAGTTCCTTATGGCCATTTGTTCTGTTGGACTTTGCCCCTTGCCTGAGAGTGGTTGAGTGTGGGGTGTGTCCGTGTCCGTGTCACATTTGTCCTTGCACTCGTTGTTGTACTCGTCTCAGTGCTGCACGTGTATGGACATGCGTACCATCGGATCATGGGGGAGTGTTGTGATTTGTGACGTTCCTGTCGACCTCTAGAGTTTACCGTGACCACTTGGTCATGTCCATACTCGTGCAGATCCCTGATGCGGACCCTGGTGGTACCGGTGCATCATCTGGTGGCAGACTACCAGCTTGGAGCTGACTGACGACAATTCCAGAGCTCTGGACGCTACCCCGGACCTCTTGCAGTTTTTCTGCAGCACGCAAGAGTTTATCGGTGGACTGGCCGTGGGCCCGATTTGCATGTTTTTGCATTGTGTGTCCACCGTTTGATGTTGGATGCATGCATGTGACCAGTGGTAGCGTCCGCCTTTTGATCTTGCACATCTAGGTTCAGACGGCGTAGCATTCTGACATGTCTGCACATAGTTACGACCAAAACAGTGGTTTTGGACAGGTTTTAGGACAGATCTTGTACTGCCGCATGGGACACCCGCTGTGCGCCGCGGCAGGTACTTATGCCATGGACCTGTCATTTGTCATTTCTCTTTGTAAATGCTATTGAAGCATTCTGACACTTTGCCTTGTGTCTCCTAGCCAGACCCTTGCCGTTGTGTGCACGACTTGTGACTGTCGTCACCGTTTGACCAGGTACTGACGCCTGGTCGGCGGCTGTGCCGCTAGGAAGCTTCCACGCATCTTCTCAGGAAGACCTTTTGTAATTTATCATAGCAATTGATCACATCAAAAACAACAACTACATTGATTAGATATAGGAATCTAGTGATTGGCAAAACCAAGTTTACAATTCCTATTTTGGTGACAGAAATTCACATGTGGCTGAAGCCTTTGCCCCAATGCAAATCGCACTTATTCATCAATAAGACCACTGGATGATCTGGAAATGAAGGATTTTGGGCCACACATTGCTCTAATACCAAAAGAAGCATCAACAGACCATGAAGGGGAGGAAGACACTAAAAAAATTGGATTCCATGAATGGCAGAAGGCAGAAGCTCCTGTCTGATCTACAAAACTTGCACCACTGATCAATCATCTGAACAGCTAATAACACCATCGATGAGGGTTCTTGAGATCCGAAATGTATGCGAGGAGTAAAAGAATGACCAACCAGCTATACTGATATGGGTTCAACTGAGAGGTCGCAAAACATGCAAAACCATACAGATGTACCTGGATAGGGAGGCCTCTCACAGTTTCATGAGCAACAAGATGGCTCATTAGCTGGATGTAAAGACTGAATAGGAGTTTCTTAAGGAAAAACCACCACTGTTAGTGAAGGAGCCATGGATGGACATCCCCATGGACTCCGTGACGGGTCTTCCTATGACAACGGAAGAGTTTGACCTTGTTCTTGTGTCCGTTGAGTCGTTAGCAAAGACTTTCTACCTCATCCTTACTGCAACAACGGCCACCACAAAGGAAACATCATGAATACGTCAACAACATCGTCTCATTACACGGTGTCCCCTCCTCCATCCGTAGCAAGAAAGACGGGAGGTACAAGGCTAGATTATGATAGGAGCTGATCAACAGGCATGGCAGTTTAACTGGGCTATCGATAGCGTTCTATCCTCAGACTCACGGGCAGACAGAGCGAAGCAATCAAACGCTCAAACATTACTTTGAAAATTGTATGATTCAATTGGAACTAACTGGGCGGTCAAGCTATCGACCACCGAGCTTGCGTACAAATCCAAGTCTTTGCTGCAACCAGGCAAGTACCTTTTTGAGGTGGTTCATGAAAAACTATTTCCAACCCCTGAATGTTGTCAAAGTTAAAACATCAGATCGGGGTTCAACATCTAGCGGCCAGAATTCTGCATCAGATTGGACTCACCACGTCAAACGCTTGGGAAGTTTCAAGTAGTTATAGAGCAAGCTGCAGACAAACATCAAATGGACACCAAGTTCCACGTTGGTGATTGCGTTCTATTCAATCCAGTGAACGCCAAGTTTGAAGAAAGAGGACTACATGAAGCTCGGATTTAAGTGATACTATTTTTATACTATCAAGGAGATGTGGACACCTGTTCTCACCATGCTCTGCTATCCAAAAATAGGGCTATCCATTGGGTAGTCTACATGAGCACTCTCAACGTAATGCACGACCCAAGCGCATACTTTCCTAGCGGAGGCGTACCTCCACCATCACGTATGGGAGCAGACGAGGGCACAGAGTCCGAGGTCGGAGACATCCTTGGACATCAATGACAAGACAGAATGACAGAGTATCTTGAGATATCACATAATAACTTGAAGCTCTACGACAACCTATAGGACATCCGTCAGCAGTTTGACATTTAACTTACGTAAAATGTTTGCACGTCTCGGAATGTGGCAAAATGTTGCGGCTAAGAACGGGGAAAGTGTTACGCCCCTGACATATACGAGTCATGAGTATTGGTATATCTATCCTGACATTCGTGGTTCACCGCACAAGACCTCCCAATTTTTTTTGCTTATCGACCATGTGTTTTTTGGCCAAATGATACGTCCTCCGTTATTTCGTTCTAGAAGTTTTTGACAGGTAAGCCCACTTACCATAAGTGTTGAAAGAAAGAATCACTAATTGTATCAATCTTTTGGTAATGTTTCTTTGACTTCTCGATGGTGTTAGAAATTTTCAAAGAAGTGCATTGATGTTATTGAAATACCCCATCTTCCTAGTGGAGCTTATATAGTAGCCACTCACAACATGGAGAAACACGTGCAGCTCACCAAATCCTAGACATGCCTCATTCTTGTATCCGCACTTGTACAAACACACAAAGAATTTCCAAAAGTTGTAATTGAAGTACACTTTCAACTAAGTGCGGATGAATCAAGATTCCCATTCCCCAATTTTCTAACTGCTCCACAACTTCTACCTGAGTTTGACATGTGCACCGAGTCATGGTTAATCACTCTAAATCCATACACTCGACAAGTGGTGTATCAAAGAGTGTATTCCTGCATGCATACTTTTTTCAGAAATCATTAACATCAATTCATCTCACTACAGCCCAAATAGACATTCCTTTTACAAGTCTTTATGGATAATACATAGTATGTACCAAATAGAAGTCAATGTTCACTGATATGTTCAATTCCCAATACACTTGTCGATCCACAGTTTTAGGGGGGAGGTGATCGGTCATGCATGTGTGCACCATACACACATGGACGTAAATTCCCCGGACACACATTCACCATTTAGGGAGGATTGGAGAGGGGGGAGGGAAAACCAGATTCAGATTGACAAGACCAGATTCAGATCAATTTTAACATTGTGATGTTTACATTTGTGTACATTTCACAATATCCGGGAGGTACACACCCACTTACACCCGCCAAACACATTTCCATTGTGGATGGGAGGTGAGGAGATCAGAAAGTGATTTATCATACGTAAAGTCCTCCTCTCCCCATGAAAACAAGTGTATTTTGGCCATGTATTGTGCAGTTTCTGAGATGCGATTCCAAAAAAGTACACAACTTTAGAGAGATTTACCAAGGAAGGGAAAAATGTAGAAGGTTACTGTGTTGAAATTTGTAAACTCAATAAACATCCACAAAAAACACTCCCACAAACATATCTCCAAAACACCATCGGTATTTGGAGAGAGGGAGGGGGAGGGGGGTCACGGATAAATCTAAAGACCACACCAATTTGAAGGGGAATCACAAAATGAACATTTTGTACATAACTCATCCCCTCTTGTCATAGAGCAGGGAATAAAATATGCCGCCTTCTGTCTTCAATACTGTTTCAGACTCAGGGTTGGAAGCCCTATTCCATCTTACGTTGGAGGTGGAACCTTGCGTGATTCCCCCCCCCCCCCCCCCCTCCTCCCCTCTTCTACCTAGGCACTGGCCATTCTCCAAACTAACCAGAAAGTTGTGGCATTATCAATAGGCTTTTTTGACAAAGGGGAAAATGGTCTCATTGGTCACCATCGGCGTACGGGAAGACGGATATGTCAGCCACTTGCCAACATGATTAATGTGATTTGGTGTGGAATACAAAGCAAACAGTTTTTACAGTTTCCAATCATGTAAGAAAAGGTAAGAATCTGGCCATTCTCCTCCAGACACTGTGCTATAAGGTGGAAGGAGGTGCAAAATATTGACTGAGCATGGACGGCCAAATGCGGGGAAAACTGCCAAGAAAAGAAGTTCCTACATTTCTGTCCTGAGAGTAAGTCCAAGGTCTAGATAAAGAAGGGTAGATTGGTAGAGATCGTATAGACAGAGGGAGGGATGGATATAAGCATAAGGGGAGCAGGTGGAGGGGGGAGGGGACAAAGGGAGAGTGAGGCCGGGGAGGGGGTGTATGTGAAGGGAGGAAAGACATCAGGGAGGGAGTCAGAGAGTGCGGGAGGATGGAAATGAAGGGAATTCTGGAGGGGCAGATGGAGGGATGTGGGTAGGCTGTAACGTAGTGAGATGTAGATTTTGGGCACATACCATCGCTACAGAATGCAACATAACTGGAATCTTCCACACGTACCAGGGCGGAGACTGAAACAATGCATGATGCAATCTTGCTCCCCATTATTTATGGCACAGAAGTACCACCTCCCAAGAAGATGTATCCTGAGCAACTGTAAGCATGTGTCATGTGCACAGTCACCATAATTGTAGCCATTAAGAACTCTTTATGGGTATGCTCCATAACAAAACTCGGTACACGTGGTAAAGAGGGCATAACATGCTACACAAATGCTTCCTATAAATACCTTTCATAAGTTCACTGAGAGAACTATGCCAAGTAGTTGATGGTGAACACAAAATCCCCTCACTTCATCGTCGCAAGGTACATAAGTGAGTCGTTTACACGATGAAACTCACTCACATCAGCCTCCTTTCCCCAGATTTTACATGTCAAAAAACATTCTAGTATTTCAACCGGTACATTCATGTGCTTCAAATAAGACGGAATGAGTACTTGGGTAAAGGAAAGTACTCCCCTAGATTATGCATGTACACAACCAAGTCGACTTGTAATGAACGCCACTGCTGGTTGCACTCAA
>SZWC01009570.1:49989-95055 GCA_023375785.1 Penium margaritaceum
AACACACACACACACACACACACACACACACACACCAACAACACTCATCCAAAACACACATCCACACAGCACACATCCACACACCACACATCCACACAACACACATCCCAGACGCACATCCACACAACACACATCCCAGACACACATCCACACAACACACATCCACACAACACACATCCACACAACACACATCCACACAACACACATCCACACAGCACACATCCACAGAACACACATCCACACAACACACATCCACACAACACACATCCCAGACACCCATCCACACAACACACATCCCAGACACACATCCCAGACACACATCAGACATAGAGTGGCGGACAAGGTCCAGCGGATAAGGTCCAGAGGACAAGGGCAAATGAACATGGTGCACAGCATGCTGGCTTTGTGTGTCGTGTGCAGCCATGTCTGGTGTATGTTATGCAAGCAACTCGGTGCATCGTGCGAACACCCACTTACTCTCATAGTCCGTTGCGTGCCCACTCTGACACCAACCAGGATTACAGAATTGTGCTGTGGCAACATGCAAGCAAAGCACAGCACCCCAACGCAAACCTTGCTCTGATTTTTTTTGCACAACACTAGTCCCTAGACTGACAAACAGAGAGAAGATCGCTGGCAGGCAACAAAGACAGAACACGTGGCACAGCACAGATACTCTCAAAGACAAGAGAGAAAAGTGCAGCTCAGCAGACAAACAAGCACAGGGTCACGTCTGTGCATGGCACAGATGAGTGCCACGCGCTGCATGCGACAGAACGCACATGTGTGCAAAAAACAGAAGCCACGGGGTGGCGCAGTGGTCACCTGCTTGCTCGCAGGTACCGGAGGTTACGGCTAACTACGGGCGTCTGGATTGCTTCGGCAAGCTACCTCTGACCTTGTCAACCTAAACTGACATTGGCAACCAACAACGAGTACAAGAACTGGAGATGGACTGCAGGCGTTCCCCCACCAATTTGCTTCGCACAGTGCATCTATCTCCAGCTGCCTGAGGCAGCCAGCCTTGGCGTCGGATCCCTCACCTCTTCATCCACAATCACTTGGAAAGACTTCGAATCCAAAGTTTTGATTGTCAAAGTCATCGACCGCCTATCGCTTGCTGCAGCCGCAGAGCCCCCTTTACCGCCTTCCTCCTTCGCTTGTGCTCCGCCTTCTCCTGAAGCAGCAGCAGCAGCAGGCGTCACAGCTGCAGTCGTCGCAGCAGCGATGTCGTCTCCACCGTTCATCTCCCCACTTGGACTTCCTCCTCCCCCGCCGCCAGGACGAGTGGGATCCACATCCATGGAATCCGGCATCGTGGTGCTCTCAGTCATGTCGCCGCCACCGCTGCCGCTGCAGCTGGAGCTGCGGCCGCCGCGGCCGTCGCTCCTGCTCTCGCGGTTGCCGATGTTGACTGCAGTGGCTGCCGCGGCAGCACCAGGCAGGAGAAGCGGCAGCAGCAGCAGCAGCAGCAGCAGCAGNGCGTCACAGCTGCAGTCGTCGCAGCAGCGATGTCCTCTCCACCGTTCATCTCCCCACTTTGACTTCCTCCTCCCCCGCCGCCAGGACGAGTGGGATCCACATCCATGGAATCCGGCATCGTGGTGCTCTCAGTCATGTCGCCGCCACCGCTGCCGCTGCAGCTGGAGCTGCGGCCGCCGCGGCCGTCGCTCCTGCTCTCGCGGTTGCCGATGTTGACTGCAGTGGCTGCCGCGGCAGCACCAGGCAGGAGAAGCGGCAGCAGCAGCAGCAGCAGCAGCAGCAGCAGAATACGTGAAGCGTGAATTACGGGCTGCTTTCGTCGGCCGTCTGTTGTTGCTGGCAAGTTTTGGCGGCAGGCTGCGACAGCGGACGCCCACTGAGATTTAAGAATCCACGGGCAGACGTATCCCTGCTAAATTCAACCCCGCAGATCTCTGACACCCACATGCGATGCGTTTTCCGATATCAGCTGTCCCTTGCGCGCCGGACACCTTTGTTCCCCCGTACACCAAAATCGTGCCTTCTTTCGGTCGCAGGTTCCCAGACTCGAGCCTGCCTTCGGTCGCAGTTTCTCCCCCGGGCTTCACGTCAGGGGAAAGGCGGAGCTAAGCTGTAGCTGCAGATTTGCTCGATCTTCTTGCACCCGGAGAGGCTTTCACTTTGAGCGCGCAATTACACAGCTGTCCACTCTTTTCTCGCAGGAGAAGCGGCTGAGGCACCGAGATCACCACGGTGCAAACGACGCCACTGGAAGCAACTGGAGCGCCAGCTACCATTCGGCTGTCCTTGCACGAGTGGCTGACGTGACGCACGTACGCAGCGCTACGACGCCTCTCCGCGTCACAGGCACGGCAGGGGCCTTTTTGCCGTTTTGTGTGTGCGTGTGTGGTTTTCGCAACTCCTCTCTCTGCTGACGTCATGGAAGCCGTAGGGGGTGAGCCCCACGCAGTTGTTTTTTCTGGGGGCAAACATATCCAAGCTGCAGTGTTTTCACCGAGCATTCACGTTCTAACGGATTAAGGAAATCCTTGACTGACTAGGCCACTTTGGCAATGAAGTATCAGCAGCACACAGTCCTCAATAACTTCCTTGCCATCCATGCATCAACGGCAGGCATCGTGGAATGGCGCAGCTCCGACGACTCCGACGGCAAATTTAGTGACGGAATCCCCAGGCTTAGCAAACGATTCACCTTTGTTGTTGCCCATCTAGGTGACACCTGGCGCAATGGGAGAACCTGTTGAAATTCTCACATTAATAAAAAACTTTCCGGACTCAAGAGCCTCAACAACCATTCCTTCCAACAATTCACTATGGATGTGGATGAGCTTTAGAATGTGCACATGGGGGAAGTAGTACTCACCGATAAAAAGAACCATCTCTCCATTGAACCCCAATTTTGGTCGGCACTTCTGGTGTCGTTCGTGTTATGTCGAATGGAGCGTGGATGGTGAAAAGGTATGAGTTGCGAGGCAAAACACGGTTTCAGAAATTGGGACACTTGAGCGATTTATAAGTAGCGGTGATTGTACTTCGATGACAAGTGTCGGAATGATCGAACACATACATACAAGTGTCGAGTTACAGATGAGACGTAATCGGGGTCGATCGTCGAGCGTGTGTGTGGAGTCGCGTCGTGAGTGGTCGGATGAAGAAGCTCTACCAAGGAATCGAAGGGTTTCGAAGATCGACAGTGAAGATGCGAGTTGCATCTTCATAAATCTCGATAGTTCTCGGTGCGTCGAGAAGACGACCGAAGATCGCGACACTTCTGTCGACGATTCTCGAGAGTGGTCGAAGTTGTCGTAAACTTCGACAACGGAACGCCGAAGGGCAAGGGCAGTTGGCCAAATGTCCCTCGTGTTGAAGTTTGTTGGCCACTCACATCTCTATGCCCTCGTGCCTCACTCTCCATGGCACACACATATACACATTAAAGGACAATGGCCTCACCTTGGAGACATCACACGAGCGTGCCATGACTGGAGGCCTTGGTGTCATGAAGCAAGTGATCTAACGAGGAGTGCCCTCTGGCATATGCATGGCCACTGCTTGACTGCTTGATTGATGCGATAGATGCTAGGGTTCGTATATTCTCACTGTCATTCCTTGCATCATGTTTGTTTGGCTGTGAGTGTTTGGGGAGCTGCATATTATCCGGATGTTGATCCTTAGGGGGCGACCGTGTCGGTTGCTGGCCGTGCATTGGTGAGAAGCCGCCCTCAATTAAATACCAAGTGGTCGGGCTCGAGCCCCGGGTGGCGGTGCGCGCTCGCCCGAGCAAGCTACTCGATGTGGGTGCATGCTCACCGGTCTCTTAGACGCTCGCTCCCCTCACTCCTCCTTTGTCTATGGTGTGACACAAGTTTCTAAGGCAAAGCTCACCGCATTCATGGCATCACCCATGCTTCCTTGTGCGCACCCATCCCATAACATGTGGTCTCTCTAGGAAACTACCGGGTTACTTCTGGTATCAGAGCGATGGGGGTCCGCCCCTACTCCTCGTCGGTCCCAGACCTGTGACCCACCCGCCCAACAGTTTTCGTGCCACGGCAGGCCCATGGCATTTCTTCCACCCACGACACTGTCAACCCGTCACTACCTCCAGCTACGTCTGTGGCGGACCAGTGCTGACGCCGATTGCAGCTGTCGATCCCGGCCCCGTAACTTTCCCGCCGAACGCCACTCTTAGCGCATCTGCGCTATTGCCGCCACTCTTCGGCGACATCCCCACATCTGCAAGTACACGCATTCTGCTGCCTGGAGCTGCTCCGCCCTTCTTTGTCCACGGCGGTCAACTCCTCTTCGTGCGTGCACGCCACCTCTTGGCACTGCAGCTCTTTGCTGCTCCCCTCTCGTTGCTCCACTGCAGATCGTCTCCGTCGCCCCTGGACATCTCATCTTGGCGTAGTTGCTCTCTGCTCCTTTCCCACCTCACAACGGTCTGCTCCGCTTCAAGCTGTCACATTCACACGTGTGCTTCACCTTTCTACGGCAGTCGAGCAGCAGCACCACTTCTTGGCTGCATCTGCAGCCTCGACACCTGTCACCCTGGATTCACCCCCACTTGAAGGACCGCAGGACAACGAATTGGATTCCCCGCGCACGGCTGCCCGCTACGCTAATAGTGGATGGGAGGACCCACGTGCCTTTGACGAGCCCCCACCCACTGACGACGACGTCCCATTGTGGTTTTGTGTGCTCGACAACTCATACTTGCAGGAGGATGTGGCCGCAGCAGTAGAGCGTGAGGCTGCAAGAGAGCGTGAAGAGATTGACCGGCAGGTGTGAACAGCGGACGACTTACCACCGCAATGACTAACTTGCGCACTACTTGCGCCCTAGTTGCGTCGCATTTGGGCACTAGCTACGCCTTAGTTGCGCCCTAGTTGTGGCCTAGTTGCGTTCTACTTGTGCCCTAGTTACTCCCTAGTTACACCCTAGTTGTGCCCTAGTTGCACCCTACTTGCGCCCTACTTACGCCCTTGTTGCACCCTAGTTGCATCCTACTTGCGCCCTAGTGTCGCCCTAGTTGCATCCTAATTGTGTCCTAATTGCACCCTAGTTGCGACTTAGTTGCCTCCTAGTTGCACCCTACTTGCGCCCTAGTAACGCCCTAGTTGCACTCTAGTTGCGCCCTAGTTGTACCCCAGGTGTGCCCTAATTGCGTCCTACTTGTACCCTATTTGCGCCCTAGTTGCGCCCTAGTTGTGCCTCGGTTGGGCACTGGTTGCGCCCAGGTTGTGTCCTAGTTGCGCTCTAGTTGCACCCTAGTTGCGCCCTAGGTGCACCTCAGTTGGGCACTAGCTACGTCCTAGTAACGTCCTAGTTTTGCCTTAGTTGCGTTTTTCTTGCGCCCTAATTGCGCCCTACTTGTGCCCTACTTACACCCCAGTTACACCCTAGTTGCACCCGAGTTTCTCCCTTGTTGCACCCTAGTTGTGCCCTAATTGCATCCTAGTTGTGCCCTAGTTGCACCCTAGTTGCGTCCTATTTGTGTCCTAGTTGCATCCTACTTGCGTCCTAGTTTCGCCCTATTTGCACCCTAATTGCACCCTAATTGTGCCCTACTTACGCCCTAGTTGCGCCCTAGTTACGTCCTAATTGTGCCCTAGTTGCGCTCTCGGTGCACCCTATTTGTGTCCTTGTTGAGTCCTAGATGTGCCCTTGTTACGTCCTACTTACGCCCTACTTGCGTCTTAGTCACACCCTAGTTACGCCCTAGTTGCGCCCTACTTGCGCCCTAGTTGCGCCCTAGCTGTGCTCTAGTTGCATCCTACTTGCGTCCTACTTGTGCCCTACTTGTGCCCTAGTTGCGTCCTTGTTGGACACTAGCTACACCCTAGTTGCATCCTAGTTGCGGCCTAGTTGCGTCCGGCATGTATCCTACTTGCACCCTAGTTGCGCCCTAGTTGTGCCCTACTTGTGCCCTAGTTGCGCCCTAGTTGTGCCCTTGTTGGACCCTTCTTGCTCCCCCGTTGGAAACTAGCTACGCCCTAGTTGCATCCTAATTGTGCCCTTGTTACGCCCAAGTTGCGCCCAAGTTGAGCCCTAGTTGGGCCCTAGTTGCACCCTAGTTATGTCCTAGTTGCGTCCTAGTTGCATCCTAGTTGCGCCCTACTTGCGCTCTACTTGTGCCCTAGTTGCGTCTTACTTGCGTCCTACTTGTGCCCTAGTTGTGCCCTTGTTGCACCTCAGTTGGGCACTAGCTATGCCATACTTGCACCCTATTTGAACTCTAGATGCATCCTAGTTGCGCCCTAGTTGCGCCCTAGTTGCGCCCTAGTTGCGCCCTACTTGCGTCCTAGTTACACCCTAGTTGCGCCTCAGCTGGGTAGTAGCTAGGTCCTAGTTGCATCCTAGTTACACCCTAGTTGCACCCTACTTGCGCTCTAGCTGTGCCGTGGTTGTGTCCTAGTTGCCTCATAGTTGCGTCCTAGTTGCACCCTACTTACACCCTACTTGCGCCCTCCTAGTGCCCTACTTGCACCCTACTTGCGCCTTACTTGTACCCTAGTTGCATCCTCATTGCGTCCTAGTTACGCCCTCCTTTCGCCTTACTTGCGCCCTAGTTGTGCCCTACATGCATCCCAGTTGCGCCCTAGTTGTGCCCTAGTTGTGTCCTAATTGCGCCCTAGTTGAGCCCTAGTTGCGTCCTAGTTGAGCCCTAGTTGCGCCCTGCTTGTGTCCCACTTGTGCCCTAGTTGCGCCCTGGTTGCGCCTCAGTTGGACACTAGCCACACCCTAGTTGTACTTCAGTTGCGCCCTAGTTGCACCCTAGTTGTCCCTTAGTTGCGCCCTAGTTGTGCCCTAGTTGCATCCTAGTTGCGCCCTAGTTGCGCCTTAGTTGCGCCCTAGTTGCGCCCTAGTTGGGCCCTACTTGCGCTCTAGTTGCACTCTAGTTATGCCCTAGTTGCACCCTAGTTACGCCCTACTTGCGCCCTACTTGCACCCTAGTTGTGTCCTAGTCGCACCCTAGTTGCGCCCTAGTTGCGCCCTAGTTGCATCCTAGTTGTGCCCTAGTTGCACCCTAGTTGCGCCCTAGTCATGACCTATGTACGCCCTAGTTGCACCCTAGTTGCGCCACAATTGGGATCTAGCTACGCCCAAGTTGTGCCTTAGTTGCACTTTACTTGCACCCTAGTTGCACCCAACTTGCGTCCTACTTGTGCCCTAGTTGCACCCTAGTTGCATCCTAGTTGCACCCTACTAATACCCTAGTTGTGGCCTAGCTGCACCCTAGCTGCAACCTAGTTGTGCACTACTTGCACCCTACTTCCGTCCTACTTCCGCCCTAGCTGCATCCTAGTTGCACCGTAGTTGCGCCTCGGTTGGGCACTAGCTACACCCTAGTTACGCCCTAGTTCTGCCCTAGTTGCGCCCTAGTTACGTCTAAGTTGCACCCTAGATGCGCCCTAGTTGCGCCTTAGTTGCGCCCTACTGTGCCTTAGTTGCCCCCTAATTGCGTCTTAGTGGCACCCTAGTTGTGCCCTTGTTGCACCCTAGTTGCGTCCTAGTTGCGCCCTAATTGTGCCCTACTTACACCCTAGTTGCGTCCTAGTTACACCCTAGTTGCACCCTAGTTGTGCCCTAGTTACACCCTAGTTGCGCCCTACTTGCGCCCTACTTACGGCCTACTTGCACCATTGTTACGCCCTGCTTGCGTCCTACTTACGCCCTAGTTGCGCCCTAGTTCCATCATATTTGCACCCTAGTTGCATCCTAGTTACATCCTAGTTGCACCCTGGTTTCGCCCTTGTTGCATCCTACTTAAATCCTACTGGCGCCCTCGTTCTGCCCTAGTTGTGCCTTAGTTGTGCCCTACTTGCGCCCTAGGTGCACCCTAATTGCATCCTAGTTGCGTCCGAGTTGCGTCCTAGTTACGCCCTAGTTGCACACTACTTGCATCCTACTTGCGAGCTAGTTGCGCCCTACTTGCACCCTACTTCTGTCCTACTTCCGCCCTAGTTGCGCCCTAATTGCGCCCTAGTTGCGCCTCACTTGGGCAGTAGGTATGCCCTAGTTGCGCCCTAGTTTTGCCTTAGTTGTACCCTAGTTGCGCCCTAGTTGCACCTTAGCTGCGCCGTAGTTGCGCCCTAGTTGCACCTTAGTTGCGCCCTAGTTGCGACCCAGTGGCATCCTAGGTGTGCTCTAGTTGCACCCTAGTTGCGTCCTAGATGCGCCATAGTTGTGTCCTACTCGCACCCTAGTTGCATCCTAGTTGCAACCATGTTGCGCCATGATTGCGCTCTAGTTGCGTCCTAGTTGCACCCTAGTTGCGTCCTACTTGCGCCCTACTTGCGCCATAGTTGTGCCCTAGTTTCGTCCTAGTTGCGCCCTACTTGAAACCTAGTTGTGCCCTAGTTATGCCCTACTTGCGCCCTACTTGTGCCCTACTTGCGCCCTAGTTGTATCCTAGTTAGGCCCTAGTTGCACCCTAGTTGCATCCTACTTGTGCCCTACTTGCGGTCTAGTTATGTCCTAGGTATACCTCACTTGGGCACTAGCTACACCCTTTTGGGTCCTAGTTGCACCCTATTTGTACCCCAGTTCCGCTCTAGTTGTGTCCTAATTGTGCCCTAGTTGCGCCCTAGTTGCGTCCTAGTTTCGCCCTACTTGTGCCCTACTTATGTTCTAGTTGCGCCCTACTTGGGCTCTAGTTGAGTCTCAGTTGGGCACTAACTGCGCCCTTGTTACGCCTTAGGTACACCCTAGTTGCGTCCTACTTGTGCCCTAGTTGCGTCCTACATGTGCCCGACGTGTACCCTAGTTGCGTCCTAATTGTGCCCTAGTTTCACCATAGTTGCGCCCTACTTGCGCCCTAGTTGCGCCCTAGTTGCATTCTACTTGAGCCTTATTTCCGTCCTAGCTGCGCCCTAGTTGCGCCATACTTGCACCTCGGTTGGACACTAGCTACGTCGTAGTTGGGCCGTACTTGCGTCCTACTTGCGTCCTAGTTGCATCCTGGTTGCGCCCTACTTGTGCCCTAGTTGTGCCCTAGTTGCGTCCTAGTTGCGCCCTAGTTGTGCCCTAGTTGCACCATGCTTGCCCCCTAGTTGCGCCCTAGTTGCACCGTACTTGCGTCCTAGTTGCGCCCTAGTTGCGCCCTAGTTGCACCCTAGTTGCTCTCTACTTCCGCCCTAGTTACGCCCTAGTTGCGCCTCAGTTGCGTCCTCGTTACGCCCTACTTGCGTCCAACTTGCACCCTAGCTGCGCCCTAGTTGCACCCTTGTTGCACCTCAGTTGGGTACTAGCTACGCCATGGTTGTGCCCTAGTTGTACGCTAGTTGCGTCCTAGTTACACCTTAGTTGCGCCCAAGTTGCACCCTAGTTGCCTCCTAGTAGCGCCCTAGTTGTGCCGTAGTTGTGCCCTTGTTGGGCCCTAGTTGCGCCCTAGTTGCACCCTACATGCGCCCTACTTGCGCCTTACTTGTGCCCTAGTTGCACCCTTCTTGCATCCTAGTTGCGTCCTAGTTGTGCCCTAATTGTGCCCTAGTTACGCCCTAGTTGAGTCCTAGTTGCGCCCTTCTTGTGTCCTACATGCGCCCTAGTTGCGCCCTACTTGTGCCTTAGCTGGGCACTAGCTACGCCCTAGCTGCGCCTTAGTTGCATCCTAGTTGCGCCCTAGTCACGCCTTAGTTACACCCTAGTTGCACCCTAGCTGCATCCTAAATGCGCCCTAGTTACACCTCAGTTGCGCCCTAGTTGCACCCTAGTTGCGTCCTACTTACACCCTAGTAACACCCTTGTTACACCCTAGTTACGTCCCAGTTGTGCCTTACTTACACCCTACTTGTGCCCTTGTTGTGCCCTAGTTGCACCCTAGATGCGTCCTAGTTGCGCCCTAGTTGCGCCCTAGTAACGTCCTACTTGCGCCCTGATTGCATCCTAGTTGCGCCTCAGTTGGGCACTAGCTACGCCCTAGTTGCATCCTAATTGTGCCCTAATTGTACCCTACTTGCATGCTACTTGCGCCCTACTTGCGCCATACTTACGTCCTATTTGTGCCCTAGTTTCGTCCTAGTTGCGCCGTACTTGTACCCTAGTTGCGGCCTAGCTGCACCCTAGTTGCAACCTAGTTATGCCCTATTTGCACCCTACTTCCGTCCTCATTCCGCCCTAGCTGCATCGTAGTTGCAACCTAGTTGTGCCTCGGTTGGGTACTAGCTACGCCCTAGTTGCGCCCTAGTTGCGCCCTAGTTGCGACCTAGTTGCGCCTAAGTTTACCCTATTTGCGCCCTAGTTGTGCCTTAGTTGCATCCTAGTTGCGCCTTAGTGGCACCCTAGTTGCACCCGAGTTGCACCCTAGTTGCATCCTAGTTGCGCCCTACTTGTGCCCTAATTACACCCTGGTTGCGTCCTAGCTATTTCCTAGTTGCGCCCTAGTTGTGCCCTAGATCCGCCCTAGTTCTGCCTTTGTTGTGCCCTACTTGCGCCCTACTTGCACCCTAGTTGCGTTCTACTCATGCCCTACTTGTGCCCTAGTTCCGCCCTACTTGCACCCTAGTTGCGCCCTAGTTGCGCCCTACTTGAGTCCTAGTTGCACCTTATTTGCACCCTAGTTGCACCCTAGTTACGTCCAAGTTGTGCCCTAGTTGCGCCCTAGTTACGCCCTAGTTGCTTCCTACGTGTGCCCTACTTGCGCCCTAGTTCTACCCTAGTTGCACCCTAGTTGCACCCTAGTTATGCCCTAGTTGCACCCTAGATGCACCCTAGTTGCACCCTAGTTGCGCCGTAGTTACGCCCTAGTTGTGCCCTAGTTGCACCCTTGTTACGCCCGAGTTGCGCACTAGTTGCACCCTAGTTGTGGCCTAGTTGCGCCTTACTTGTGCCCTACTTGCGCCCTTGTTACGCCCTAGTTGCACCTCTGTTTGGCACTAGCTATGCCCTTTTGGACCCTAGTTGCACCCTAGTTGCACCCTAATTGCGCCATAGTTGCACCCTAGTTGTACCCTAGTTGCACCCTAGTTACGCCCGACTTGCGCATTAGTTGCACCCTAGATGTGCCATAGTTGCGCCTTACTTGCGCCCTACTTGCGCCCTTGTTACGCCCTAGTTGTACCTCTGTTGGGCACTAGCTTTGCCCTTTTGGGCCCTAGTGGCGCCCTAGTTGCGCTCTACTTGTGCCCTAGTTGCGCCCTAGTTTCGCCCTAGTTGCGCCTCAGTTGGGCACTAGCTAAGTCCTAGTTGCGCGCTACGTATACCCTAGTTGCCCCTTACTTGTGTCGTAGATGCGCCTTGCTTGCGTCCTACTTGCGCCCTAGTTGCACCCTACTTGCACCCTAGTTTCGCCAGAGTTGTCTCCTACTTGCGCCCTAGTTGCGCCCTAGTGGCACCCTAGTTTCGCCCTAGTTGCGTCCAAGTTGCGCCCTACTTGCGTCCTACTCGCGCCCTAGTTGCGCCCTAATTGCACCCTAGTTTTGCCATAGTTGTGCCCTATTTACGCCGTAGTTGCGCCTTAGTTGCACCCTAGTTGCGCCCTAGTTGCGCCCTATGTGCGCCTCGCGGCACTAGCTCGGCCTAGTTGGGCCGTACTTGCGTCCTACTTGCGCCCTAGTTGCGCCCTAGTTGCGCCCTACTTGCGTCCTAATTCTGCCCTACTTGCGTCCCTGTTGCGCCGTAGTTGCGTCCTACTTGCACCCTACTTGCATCCTACTTGCACCCTAGTTGCGCCCTAGTTGCGCCCTCGTTGCGCCTTACTTGCGCTTTAGTTGCAACTTAGTTACGCCCTAGTTGCATTCTACTTGCGTCCTAGTTGCGCCCTAGTTGCACCCTAGTCGCACTCTACTTGCGCCCTAGTTGCGCCCTAGTTGTACCTTAGTTGCGTCCTAGTTACGCCCTACTTGCGTCCAACTTGCGCACTAGTTGCACCTAGTTGCGCCTCAGTTGGGTACTAGCTACACCCTAGTTGCGCCCTAGTTGCGTGCTAGTTGCGCCCTAGTTGCACCCTAGTTGCGCCCTAGTTGCACCATACTTACACCCTAGTTGAACCCTAGTTGCACCCTAGTTGCGCCCTAGTCGTTGCCTAGATGCGCCCTAGTTGTGCCCTAGTTACAACCTAGAAACACCCTACTTGCACTCTAGTTGCGTCCTGATTGTGTCCTAGTTGCGCCTCAGTTGGTCACTAGCTACGCCCTAGTTGCGTCCTAGTTACTCCCTAGTTGCGCCCTACTTGCGCTTTAGTTGCGTCCTACTTGGGTTCTAATTGCGCCCTTGTTGCGCCCTAGTTTCATCGTAGTTACGCCCTACTTGTGCCCTAGTTGCGCCCTAGTTGACCCTAGTTACATGCTTGTTGCGTCCTACTTACACCCTACTTTGGTCCTGCTTCCATCCCTATCTGCGCCCTAGTTGTGTCCTAGTTGCGCCTCAGTTGGGCACTAGCTATGCCCTAGTTGCACCCTAGTTTTACCCTAGTTGTACCCTAATTGCATTCACGTTGTGCAGTAGTTGCGCCGTAGTTGCGCCGTAGTTGCGCCGTAGTTGCGCCGTTGTTGCGCTTTAGTTGCGTCCTAGTTGCTCCCCAGTGACGCCCTAGTTGCGCCCTAGTTGCACTGTAGTGGCGACCTAGTTGCGCCCTAGTTGCGCCCTACTTGCGCCCTACTTGCGCCTTAGTTGCGTCCTACTTGCATCCTACTTGCGCCCTAGTTGCACCCTAGTTGCACCCTACTTGATACCTAGTTACACCCTAGTTGCGCCCTACTTGCACCCTACATGTGCCATACTTGCACCCTAGTTGCACCCCAGTTACGCCCTAGTTGTGCCCTAGTTGTGCCTTACTTGCACCCTACTTGCGCCCTAGTTGTGCCCTAGTTGCACCTCAGTTGGGCATTAGCTACGCCCTTTTGGGCCCTAGTTGCACCCTAGTTGCACCCTACTTGCACCCTAGTTGCATCCTAGTTGCGCCCTAGTTGCATCCTAGTTTCGGCCTAATTGTGCCCTACTTGCATCCTAGTTGCACCCAAGTTGCGCCCTAGTTGCGCCTCAGTTGGACACGAGCTACACCCTAGTTGTGCCCTAGGTACACCCTAGGTGCACCCTACTTGTGCCCTAGTTGCGCCCTACTTGCACCCTACTTGCGCCCTAGTTGGGCCCTAATTACGGCCTAGTTTCGCCATAGTTACGCCCTACTATCGCCCTAGTTGCGCCCTAGTTGCGCCCTAGTTACGCCCTAGTTGGAACTTACTTTCACCCTTCTTCCGCCCTAGTTGCGTCCTAGCTGCACCCTACTTGCACCCTGGTTGGACACTAGCTACGTCCTAGTTTGGCCGTACTTGTATACTACTTGCGTCCTAGCTGCGCCCTAGTTGCGCCCTAGTTGCGCCCTACTTGCGCCCTAGTTCTGCCCTAGTTTCTCCCTAGTTGCCTCCTAGTTGCGTCGTAGTTGTGCTCTACTTGCATCCTACTTGTGCCCTACTTGCGCCCTAGTTGTGCCCAAGTTCTGCCCTAGTTGTGCCCTACTTGTGCCCTAGTTGTACCCAAGTTGAGCCCTAGGTGCATCCTAGTTGCGCCCTAGTTGCGCCCTAGTTGCGCTATACTTGCGCCCTAGTTGCGTCCTAGTTGCGCCTTAGTTGCGTCCTAGTTGTGCCCTACTTGCATCCAACTTGCGCCCTAGTTGCGCCTTATTTGCGCCTCATTTGGGAACTAGCTACACCTTAGTTGCGCCCTAGTAATGCCCTAGTTGTGCCCTAGTTGCGCCTTAGTTGTGCCCTAGTTGTGCCCTAGTTGCATCCTAGTTGTTCCCTAGTTGAGCCTTAGTTACGCCCTTAGTTGCACCCTAGTTGCGCCCTAGTTGCACCCTAGTTGTACCCTAGTTTACCCTAGTTGCATCCTAGTTGCGCCCTACTTGCGCCATACTTACGCCCTAGTTGCACTCTAGGTGTACCCTAGTTGCACCCTGCTTGTGCCCCAGTTACGCCCAAGTTGCACCCTTGTTGCGCCCTAGTAACGCCCTACTTGCACCCTAGTTGCGCCCTAGTTGCGCCTCATCTGGACACTAGCTACACCATAGTTACGCCCAAGTTATGCCCTACTTATGCCCTAGTTGCATCCTACTTGTGCTCTAATTGCGCCCTAGTTGCGCCCTAGTTGCGTCCTAGTTGGGCCCTACTTGTGCCCTAGTTGCGCCCTAGTTGCACCCTTCTTGCGCCCTAGTTGTGTCCTACTTGCATCCTACTTCCGTCGTACTTCCGCCCTAGCTGTGCCCTAGTTGCGCCCTAGTTGAGCCTCAGTTGAGCACTAGCTATGCCCTAGTTGCGCCCTTTTTTCACCCTAGTTGCACCCTAGTTGTGTCCTAGTTCTGCCCTAGTCGCGTTGTAGTTGTGCCGTAGTTGCGCCTTAGTTACGCCCTAGTTGCGCCCGGGTGATACCCTAGTTGCGTCCTACTTGCACCCTAGTTACGTCCTGGTTGCGCCCTTGTTGTGCCCTCATTGCACCCTAGTTATGTCCTAGTTGTGCCTTAGTTGTGCCCTACTTGCTTCCTACTTGCTCCCTAGTTGCGTCCTACTTGCGCAGTACTTGCACCCTAGTTGTGCCCTAGTTGCGTCCTACTTGAAACCTAGTTGCACCCAAGTTGTGCCCTCCTTGCGGACTACTTGCGCCATACATGCGCCCTATTTCCACCTTAGTTGCACCCTAGTTACGCCCTAGTTGCGCCCTAGTTGCAGGCTAGTTGCACCCTAGTTGCACCCTAGTAATGCCCTACTTGCACCCTAGTTACGCCCTAGTTGTGCCCTAGTTGCGCCTCTGTTGGACACTAGCTACACCCTTAGTGTGCCCTAGTTATGCCCTAGTTGCGCCCTACTTGCGCCTTACTTACGTCCTACTTGCGCTCTAATTGCACCCTAGTTTCGCTCTAGATGCGCCCTACTTATGCCTCAGTTGCGTCCTAGTTGCACCCTGGATCCGCCCTAGTTGCGCCCTACTTGCACCCTACTGACGTCCTACTTCCGTCCTAGCTGCGCCCTAGTTGCGGCCTAGTTGCGCCCTATTTTTGTCCTAGTTGCACCCTAGTTATGCCCTAGTTGTGCCCTAGTTGCAGAAATTGCGACCTAGCTGCACCTTAGTTGCACACTAGTTGCGCCCCAGTGGCACCCTAGTTGCGCCCTAGTTGTACCCTAGTTGCGTCCTAGTTGCGCCCTAGTTGCACCCAACTTGCACCCTAGTTGCATCCTAGTTACGCCCTAGTTGTACCCTGATTGCACCCTAGTTGCATCCTAGTTGCGTCCTATTTGCACTCTACTTGCGTCCTACTTGTGCCCTAGTTGCGTCCTACTTGCGCCCTACTTGCACCCTAGTTGCACCTGAGTTGCGTCCTAGATGCACCCTACTTGAAACCTAGTTGCGCCCGAGTTGCACCCTACTTGCACCCTACTTGCGCCCAACAAGCACCCTAGTTGCTCCCTAGTTGTACCTTACTTGCGCCCTAGTTGCACCCTAGTTAGACCCAACTTGTGTCCTACGTAAGGTCTAGCTATGCCCTAGTTGTGCCCTAGTTGCGCCTTATTTGTTTCCTACTTGCGCCTTGGTTGTGCCCTAGTTGCACCTCAGTTGGACCCTAACTATGCCCTTTGGGCCCTCGTTGCGCCCTAGTTATGCCCTACTTGTGCCGTAGTTGTGCCCTAGTTGCACCCTAGTTGCGCCGTACTTGCGCCCTTCTTGCGTCCTAGTTGCATCCTAGTTATGCCCTACTTGTGCCTCAGTTGGGCACTAGCTGCGTCCTAGTTGCGTCCTAGTTACACCCTAGTTGTGTCCTACTTGTGCCCTACTTGCACCCTACTTGCGCCCTACTTGCGCCCTAGTTGCATCCTGATTACGTCCTAGATTGTCATAGTTGCGCCCTAATTGTGCCCTAGTTGCACCCTAGTTGCGCCCTAGTTGCGCCCTAGTTGCGCCATACTTGCGTGCTACTTGCGCCCTACTTCCACCCTAGCTACGTATTAGTTACACCCTACTTGCACTCGGTTGGGTACTAGCTACGTCCTAGTTGGGCCGTACTTGCGTCCTACTTGCATCCTAGTTGTGCCTTAGTTGCGCCCTAGTTGTGCCCTACTTGCGCCCTACTTCCGCCCTAGCTACGTATTAGTTACACCCTACTTGCACTCGGTTGGGTACTAGGTACGTCCTAGTTGGGCCGTACTTGCGTCCTACTTGCATCCTAGTTGTGCCTTAGTTGCGCCCTAGTTGTGCCCTACTTGCGTCCTAGTTGCGTCCTAGTTGCACCCTAGTTGCGCTCTACTTGCACCCTAGTTCCGCCCTAGTTGCGTCTTAGTTGCGTCCTAGTTGCGCCCTACTTACGTCCAACTTGCGTCTTAGTTGCGCCCTAGTTGTGCCCTACTTGTGCCCTTGTTCTGCCCTAGTTGCACGTTAGCTGAGCCCTAGTTGCGTCCTAGTTACGCCCTGCTTGCATCCTACTTGTGTCCTACTTTTTCCCTAGTTGCACCCTAGTTGCGCCTTAGTTGCGTCCTACTTGCGCCCTAGTTGCACCCTAGTTGCACCCTAGTTGCACCCTACTTGCATTCTAGTTGCGCCCTAGTTATACCCTAGTTGCGCTCTACTTGCACCCTAGTTACACCCTAGTTACGTCTTAGTTGCGTCCTTGTTGCGCCCTACTTGCGTCCAACTTGTGTCCAACTTGCGTCCTAGTTGCGTCCTAGTTACACCCTAGTTACGCCCTAGTTGCACCCTAGCTGCATCCTAGTTGCGTCTTAGTTGCACCCTAGTTGCGCCATAGTTGCGTCCTAGTTGCGCCCTAGTTGTGCCTTAGTTGTGCCCTTGTTGTGCCCTAGTAACACCCTAGTTGCGCCCTAGTTGCACCCAAGTTGCACCTTAGCTGCACCGTACTTGCGCCATACTTGCGCCCTACATTTACCCTGGTTTCACCCTACTTGTACCCTAGTTGCGTCCTAGTTGCGCCCTAGTTGCACCCTAGTTGCGCCCTAGTCAGCCCTACTTGCGCCCTAGTTGCACCCTAGTTACGCCTCAGTTGGGCACTAGTTACGCTCTAGTTGCACCATAGCTATGCCCTAGTTGCACCCTACTTGCGCCCTAGTTGCGTCCTACTTGTGCTCTTCTTGTTTCCTAGTTGCGTCTTAGCTTTGTCCTAGTTGCGTCCAACTTGCACCCTACTTGTGTCCTAGTTGCATCCTAGTTGCACCCTAGTTGTGTCCTACTTGCACCCTACTTCCGTCCTACTTTCGCCTTAGCTACGCACTAGGTATGCCCTTGTTGCGCCTCAGTTGGGCACTAGCTATGCCCTAGTTGTGTCCTATTTTTGCCCTAGTTGCACCCTAGTTGCACCCTAGCTGCAACCTAGTTGCGCCATAGTTCCGCCCTAGTTGCGCCTTAGTTGCGCCCTAATTGCGCCCCAGTGGCGTCCTTGTTGCGTCCTAGTTGCAGCCTAATTGCCTCCTAGTAGCGCCAAAGTTGCGCCCTACTTGCACCTTAGTTGCATCCTGGTTGTGCCCTAGTTGTGCTCTGATTGCGCCCTAGTTGCACCCTAATTGTGCCCTAGTTGTGCTCTACTTGCTCCGTACTTGCGCCCTAGTTGCGTCCTACTTGCGTCCTACTTATGCCCTAGTTTCGTCCTAGTTGCACCCTAGTTGCGCCCTACTTGAAACCTAGTTACGTCCTAGTTGCGCCCTAGTTGCGCCCTAGTTGCGCCTCAATTGGACACTAGCTACGTCCTAGTTGCACCCTAGTTGCGGCCTAGTTGCGTCCTTGTGCTCGGTCACATCCTAGTTGCGCCCTAGTCGCGCCCTAGTTGCGCCCTACTTGCACCCTACTTGCGTCCTAGTTGCACCCTAATTGTGCCCTAGTTGTACCCTACTTGCACCCTAGTTGCGCCCTTGTTGCACCCTAATTGCGTCCTAGTTCTGTCCTAGTTGCGACCTAATTGTACCCT
This sequence comes from Penium margaritaceum, assembly GCA_023375785.1. NCBI lineage: Eukaryota > Viridiplantae > Streptophyta > Zygnematophyceae > Desmidiales > Peniaceae > Penium > Penium margaritaceum. The sequence goes on from SZWC01009570.1 coordinate 67,871, forward strand.
AGTTGCACCCTACTTGCGTCCTACTTGAGCCCTCGTTGCGTCCTAGTTGTGCCCTAGTTGTGCCCTACTTGCATCCTAAGTTGCGCCCTAGTTGCATTCCAGTTGCGCCCTAGGTATGCCCTAGTTACGCCCTACTTGCGCCCTATTTGCACCCGAGTTACGCATTAGTTGTGCCTCAGTTGGGCACTTGTTGCACCCTGGATGCGCCCTAGTTGCGCCCTAATTGCACCTTAGTTGTGACTTTGTTGTGCCCTAGTTGCGGCCCAGGTGTGTCCTACTTGCGCCCTAGTTGCACCCTAGTTGTGCCCTAGTTGCACCCAAGTTACGCCCTAGTTGCACCCTAGTTGTGCCCTATCCACGCCCTAGTTGTGCCCTAGTTGCACCCTAGTTACGTCCTAGTTGCGTCCTATTTCTACCCTAGTTACGCCCTGATTGTGCCCTTCTTCTGCCCTAGTTGCACTTTAGTTACGTCCTAATTACGTCTTAGTTGGACCCTTGTTGCGTCCTTGTTGCGCCCTAGTTGCGTCCTAGTTGCGTCCTAGTTGCTCCCTACTTGTGCCCTACTTGCGCCCTAGTTGCGCCCTAGTTACGCCCTAGTTGCGCTCTACTTGTGTCTTAGTTGCACCCTAGTTGTGCCTTAGTTCCGTCCTTGTTGCATCCTACTTGTGCCCTACTTGCACCCTACTTGCACCCTACTTGCACCCAAATTGCACCCTACTTGCGCCCTAGTTACGCCCTAGTTACGCCGTAGTTGTACCCTAGTTGAGTCCTACTTGCGCCCTACTTGCGCCCTAGTTGCACCCTAGTTGCGCCTCAGTTGGACACTAACTACACCCTAGTTGCGTCCTAGTTGTGGCCTAGTTGCGCCCTAGTTGCGCCCTAGTTGCGCCCTAGTTGCGCCCTAGTTGCGTCCTAGTTGCGGCCCAGTTGCGCCCTAGTTGCACCGTAGTTGCGCCCTAGTTGCGTCCTACTTGTGCTCTGGTTGCGCCGTAGTTGCGTCCTAGTTGCGCCCTAGTTGCGCCCTAGTTGCGCCCTAGTTGCGCCCTAGTTGCGCCCTAGTTGCGCCCTACTTGTGCCCTAGATGCGCCCTGGTTCACCAGTTGGGTCATACTTGCTCCTATGTTGGGCACTAGCTACGTCCTAGTTACGCCCTAGTTGCACCCAAGTAAAGTCCTAATTGCGCCCGAGTTGCGCCGTACTTGCATCCTAGTTGCGCTCTAGTTGCGCCCTACTTGCACCCTACTTGCGTCCTACCTGCATCCTACTTGTGCCCTACTAGCGCCCTTGTTGCACGCTAGTTACACCCTAGTTGTTCCCTAGTTGCGCCCTACTTGTGCCGTAGTTGCACCCTAGTTTCACCCTATTTGCGCCCTAGTTACACCCTAATTGCACCCTACTTGCGCCCTACTTGTGTCCTAGTTGCACCCTAGCTGCACCCTAGTTACGCCCTACTTGTGCCCTAGTTGTGCCCTAGTTGTGCCCTAGTTGCGTCCTAGTTGCGCCCTGGTTGTGCCCTAGTTGCGCCCTACTTCCGCCTTACTTGCGCACTAGTTGCGCCTCAGTTGGACACTAGTTTCGCCCTAGTGACGCTCTAGTTGCGTCCTAGTTGCGCCCTAGTTGCACCTAAGTTACGTCCTCATTGCACCCTACTTAGACCCTACATGCACCCTAGTTGCATCCAGGTTACACTCTAGTTGCATCAGAGTTACGCCCTAGTTGTTCCCTAGTTGCACCTTACTTCGGCCCTAGTTGCACCCTAGTGGCATCTCGGTTGGACACTAGCTACCCCAAGTTGTGCCTTAGTTGCATCCAAGTTGTGTCCTACTTGCGGCCTAGTTTCGCCCTAGTTGCAAGTTGCGTCCTACTTGCACCCTAGTTGCATCCTAGATGCGCCCTAGTTGCACCCTAGTTGCACCCTAGTTGCACCCTAGTTGCACACTACTTGTGCCCTAGTTGCGCCGTAATTACGCCCTAGTTGCTCCCTACTTGCGTCCTAGTTACGCCCTAGTTACGCCTGACTTGCACCCTTCTTGCGTCCTGGTTGCGCCCTATTTGCGCCCTTGTTGCGCTTCACTTGGGCCCTAGTTGCGCCGTAGTTGCACCCTAGTTGCGTCCTAGTTGTGCCCTAGTTGCGTCCTACTTGCGTCCTACTTGCGTCCTAGTTACGTCCTAGTTGAACGTAGTTGTGCCCTAGTTCCGCCCTACTTGCACCCTAATTGTTCACTTGTTGCGCCCTAGTTGCACCGTAGTTCCGCCCTGGTTGCGCACTAGTTGCTTCCTAGTTGCGCCCTAGTTGCGCCTTGGTTGCGCCCTAGTTGCACCCTAGGTGCGCCCTACTTACGCCTTAGTTGCACCCTGGTTACATCCTAGTTGCGCCCTACTTGCGCCCTTGTTGCGCCCTAGTTGCGCCCTAGTTGCGCCCCTTTACACCCTAGTTGCGCCTCCGTTGGGCCTAGCTACGCCCTAGTTGCGCCCTAGTTGTGCCGTAGTTGTGCCCTACTTGGACCCTAGTTGTGAGCAACTTGCGCCCTACTTTCACTCTAATAACGTTCTAGTTGCATCCCAGGTTCGCCCTAGTTGTGTCCTACTTGCGCCCTAGTTCCACCCTAGTTGTGCCTTATATGCACCCTAATTACGCCCTACTTCCATCCTACTTCTGTCGTAGCTGCGTCCTAGTTGTACCCTACTTGCGCCTCACTTGGGCACTAGCTACGCCCTTGTTGGGCCATACTTGCACCCTACTTGCACCCTAGTTGTGCCCTAATTGCGCCTTAGTTGGGCACTAGCTACACCCTAGTTGCGCCCTAGTTGCATCCTAGTTACGCTCTAGTTGCGCCCTAGTTGTTCCCTAGTTGTGCCCTAGCTGCACCCTAGTTGAACCCTACTTGAGCCCTAGATGCGCCCTAGTTGTGCCTTAGTTGTAGCCTAGTTGCGTCCTTGTTGCGCCCTAGTTGCGCCCTAGCTGAACCAAGTTGCACCCTACTTGCGCCCTAGTTGCACCCTACTTGCACCCTAGTTGCGCCCTGTTTGCGCCCTACTTCTGTCCCACTTCCGCCCTAGCTGCGCCCTAGTTGCGCCCTACTTGCGCCTCAGTTGGGTACTAGCTACGCCCTTGTTGGGCCGTACTTGTGCCCTACTAGCGTCCTAGTTGTGCCCTAGTTGCGCCCTAGTTGCACCCTACTTACGCCCCAGTTGCACCCTGGTTCTGCCCAGATTGCGACCTAGTTGCGCCCTAGTTGCGTCTTACTTGCATCCTAGTTGCGCCCTAGTTGTGTCCTAGTTGCGGCCTAGTTGCGTCCTAGTTGTGTCCTGGTTTCGTCCTAGTTGCACCCTAGTTGCAGCAGTTGTGACCTAGTTGCGCCTTAGTTGCACCCTAGTTGCGCCCCAGTGGCAACCTAGTTGCACCCTAGTTGCATCCTAGTTGCGCCCTAGTTGCACCCTACTTGCACCCTAGTTGCGTCCTAATTATGCCCTAGTTGTGCCCTGATTGCACCCTGGTTGCGTCCTAGTTGTGTCCTATTTGGGCCCTATTTGCACCCTACTTGCACCCTAGTTGCGTCCTACTTGCGTCCTACTTGCACCCTAGTTGCACCCTAGTTGCACCTTACTTGAAACCTAGTTGCGCCTGAGTTGCACCCTACTTGCGCCCTACTTGCGCCCCACTAGCGCCCTACTTGCTCCCTAGTTGCACCCTAGTTGCGCCCTAGTTTCACCCTAGTTGTGCCCAACTTGTGCCCCTGTAAGGTCTAGTTACGCCCTAGTGTTGCCCTAGTTGCGCCATATTTGTTTCCTACTTGCGCCCTAGGTGTGCCCTACTTGCACCTCAGTTGGACACTAACTACGCCCTTTTGGGTCCTAGTTGCGCCCTAGTTGCATCCTACTTGTGCCCTATTTGCGTCCTAGTTGCGCCCTAGTTGCGCCCTAGTTGCAGAGTACTTGTGTCCTACTTGTGTCCTAGTTGCGCCCTAGTTACGCCCTAGTTGTGCCTCAGTTGGGCACTAGCTATGTCCTAGTTGCGCCCTACTTACACCCTAGATTTGTCCTACTTGTGCCCTCGTTACACCCTACTTGCGCCCTACTTGCGTCCTCGTTGCATCCTAATTGTGCCCTAGTTTGTCATAGTTGCGTCCTAATTGTGCCCTAGTTGCACCCTTGTTGCACCCTAGTTGCGCCCTAGTTGCGCCCTAGTTGCACCCTAGTTGCGCCGTACGTGCACCCTGCTTGCTCCCTACTTCCGCCCTAGCTTTGCACTACTTGCGCCCTACTTGCACTTGGTTGGACACTAACTACATCCTAGTTGGGTCGTACTTGCGTCCTATTTGCGTCCTAGTCGTGTCCTAGTTGCGCCCTAGTTGTACCCTACTTGCATCCTAGTTCTGCCCTAGTTGCGAACTAGTTGCGCCCTAGTTGCACCCTAATTGCATCCTACTTGCGCCCTACTTGCGCCCTAGTTGCACCCTAGTTGTGCCTTAGTTGTGTCCTAATTGCGCCCTAGTTGCACCCTAGTTGCGCCCTAGTTGTGCCCTACGTGCATCCTAGTTGCCCCCTAGTTGCACCCTAGTTGCGCTCTACTTGGACCCTAGTTGCGCCCTAGTTGCATCCTAGTTGCACCCTACTTGCGTCCAACTTGCGTCCTAGTTGCACTCTAGTTGTGCCCTAGTTGCGTCCCAGTTGTGCCGTACTTGTGCCATAGTTATGCCCTAGTTGCGTCCTAGCTGCACCCTAGTTACGCCCTAGTTGCGCCCTACTTGCATCCTACTTGCACCCTACTTGCACCCTAGTTGCACCCAAGTTGTGCCTGATTTGCTTCCTACTTGCGCCCTAGTTGTACATTAGTTGTACCCTTGTTACGCCCTACTTGCATGCTCGTTACGTCCTAGTTACACCCTAGTTGCACTCTACTTGCACCCTAGTTCTGCCCTAGTTGCGTTTTAGTTGCGTCCTAGTTGCGCCCTACTTGCCTCCAACTTGCGTCCTAGTTGCGCCCTAGTTCCGCACTAGTTACGCCCTAGTTGTATCCTAGTTGCACCCTAGATTCGTCTTAGTTGCGCCCTAGTTGCGCCGTAGTTGCGTCACCGTTGCGCCCTAGTTGTGCCTTAGTTGTGCCCTTGTTGTGCCCTGGTTACGCCCTTGTTGCGCCCTAGTTGCACCCTCGTTGCGCTCTAGTTACGCCCTAGTTACGCCCTAGTTACGCCGTACTTGCACCATACTTGCGCCCTAGTTGCGCCCTAGTTGCACCCTAGTTGTGCCCTAGTTGCGCCCTAGTTGCGCCGTACTTGCGCCATACTTGCGCCCTAGTTGCACCCTAGTTGCGCCCTAGTTGCACCCTAGTTGCGTCCTAGTCAGCCCTACTTGCGTCCTTGTTGCGCCCTAGTTACGTCCTTGTTACGCCGCAGTTAGACACTAGCTACGCCCTAGTTACCCCATAGTTATGCCCTAGTTACACCCTACTTGCACCATAGTTATGTCCTACTTGTGCTCTTTTTGTATCCTAGTTACGTCCTACCTTCGTCCTAGTTGCGCCCTACTTGCGCCCTAGTTGTACCCTAGTAGCACCCTAGTTGCACCCTAGTTGTACCCTAGTTGCACCCTACTTTTGTCCTTCTTCCGCCCTAGCTACGCACTACTTGCGCCCTAGCTGCACCTCAGTTGGGCACTAGCTATGCCCTAGTTGCGTCCTAGTTTTGCCCTAGTTACACCCTAGTTGCGCCCTAGCTGCACCCTAGTTGCACAGTAGTTACGCCCTAGTTGCGCCTTAGTTACGCCCTAGTTGTGCCCCAGTGACGTCCTAGTTGCGCCCTAGTTGCAGCCTAGTTGCGTCCTAGTTGGGCCATAGTTGCGCCCTACTTGCACCTTAGTTGCATCCTAGTTGTGCCCCAGTTGTGCCCTGATTGCGCCCTAGTTGCGCCCTAGTTGTGCCCTAGTTGTGCTCTACTTGCTCCGTACTTGCATCCTAGTTGCGTCCTACTTGCGTCCTACTTATGTCCTAGTTGTGCCCTAGTTGCACCCTAGTTGCGCCCTACTTGAAACCTAGTTACGTCCTAGTGTGCCCTATTTGCGCTCTAGTTGGGCATCAATCATGCACTAGCTACGCCCTAGTTGCACCCTAGTTGCGGCCTAGTTGCATCCTTCTTGTGCCCTACTCGCACCCTAGTTGCGCCCTAGTTCCGTCCTCGTTGCGCCCTTCTTGCGCCCTACTTACATCCTAGTTGCACCCTAGTTGTGCCCTAGTTGTGCCCGACTTGCGCCCTAGTTGCGCCCTAGTTGCATCCTAGTTACGCCCTGGTTGTGCCCTAGTTGCGACCTAATTGCACCCTAGTTGCACCCTAGTTGCACCCTACTTGCGTCCTACTTGCGCCCTAGTTACGCCCTAGTTGTGCCCTAGTTGCACCGTACTTGCACCCTAGTTGCGCCGTAGTTGCGCCCTAGTTGCGCCCCAAGTGTGCCCTAGTTGCGCCCTACTTGCGCCCTATTTGCGCCCTAGTTGCGCCCTAGTTATGCCTCAGTTGGACACTTGTTGCGCCCTAGTTGCACCCTAGTTACACCCTAGTTTGCCTTAGTTGTGCCCTAGTTGCGCCCTAGGTGCGTCCTACTTGCGCCCTAGTTGCGCCCTAGTGGTGCCCTAGTTGCGGCCAAGTTGCACCCTAGTCGCACCCTAGTTGTGCCCTAGTTTCGCCCTTGTTGTACCCTAGTTGCACCCTAGTTACATCCTAGTAGCGTCCTATTTCTACCCTAGTTACGACCTAATTGTGCCCTTCTTCTGCCGTAGTTACACTTTAGTTACATCCTCATTGTGTCCTAGTTACACCCTTGTTGCGTCCTAGTTGCCCCCTAGTTGCGTCCTAGTTGCGTCCTAGTTACGCCCTACTTGCGCCCTACTTGTGCCCTAGTTGCACCCTAGTTACGCCCTAGTTGCACTCTACTTGCGTGTTAATTACGCCCTAGTTGTGCCCTAGTTCCGTCCTTGTTGCGCCCTACTTGCACCCTACTTGCGCCCTACTTACATCCAAATTGCGCCCTACTTGCGCCCTAGTTACGTCCTAGTTACGCCCTAGTTGTGCCCTGGTTGAGTCCTACTTGCGCCCTACTTGCGCCCTAGTTGCGCCCTGGTTGCACCTCAGTTAGACACTAGCTACGGCCTAGTTGCACCCTAGTTGCGGCCAAGTTGCACCTTAGTTGCGCCCTAGTTGCGCCTTGGTTGAGCCCTAGTTGCGGCCCAGTTACGCCCTAGTTGTACCGTAGTTGCACCCTAGTTACGTCCTACTTGTGCCATGGTTGCGCCCTAGTTGCGCCTTAGTTGCGCACTAGTTGCACCCTACTTGTGCTCTAGTTGCGCCCTAGTTGCTCCATAGTTGGGTCCTAATTGCTCCTACATTGGGCACTTGTTATGCCCTCGTTGCGCCCTAGTGATTCCCTAATTGCGCCCGAGTTGCACCCTAGTTGCGCCCGAGTTGCACCCTAGTTGCGCTCTAGTTACGCCCTACTTGCACCCTATTTGCGTCCTACTTGTGCTCTTCTAGCGCCCTAGTTGCACGCTAGTTACACCCCAATTGTTCCCTAGTTGCACCCTAGTTGTTCCCTTGTAACGCCCTAGTTTCACCCTAGTTGTGCCCTAGTTGCGTCCTAGTTGCGCCCTACTTGCGCTCTACTTGTGTCCCAGTTGCATCCTAGTTTCACCCTAGTTACGTCCTACTTGTGCACTAGTTGTGCCCTAGTTGCGCCCTAGTTCCGCCCTACTTCCGCCCTACTTGCGGCATAGTTGCGCCTCAGTTGGACACTAGTTACATCCTAGTTACGCTCTAGTTTCGTCCTAGTTGCACCCTAGTTGCACCTAAGTTACGTCCTAATTGCACCCTAGTTATACCTTACATGCACCCTAGTTGCATCCAAGTTGCACACTTGTTGCGTCCGAGTTACGCCCTAGTTGTACCCTAGTTGCACCTTACTTGCACCCTACTTGCGTCATAGTTGCACCTCAGTTGGACACTAGCCACGCCCTAGTTGTGCCCTAGTTGCATCCTAGTTACACCCCACTTGCACCCTAGTTTCGCCCTAGTTGCAAGTTGCGCCCTACTTGCATCCTAGTTGCGTCATAGATGTGCCCCACTTGCGCCCTAGTTACGCCCTAGTTGCACCCTAGTTGCTTCCTAGTTGCGTCCTACTTGTGCCTTAGTTGCGCCCTAATTACACCCTAGTTGCGCCCTAATTGCGTCCTAGTTGTGCCCTCGTTGTGCCTGACTTTGCACCCTACTTGCGTCCTAGTTGCGCTCTAGTTGCATCCCAGTTGTGTCCTACTTGTAGCCCTGTTGCGCCCTAGTTGCACCCTGGTTGCTTCCGAGTTGCGCCCTAGTTGTTCCCTACTTGCGTCCTACTTGCGTCCTAGATACGCCTTACTTGCGCCGTGGTTGTGCCCTAGTTGCACCCTACTTGCACCCTACTTATTCCCTAGTTACGTCCTAGTTGCGATGTACTTGCGCTCTAGTTGCACCCTAGTTGCGCCCTTTTTGTGCCCTAGTTGCGCCCTAGTTGCGTCCTAGTTTCTCCCTACTTGCGCCCTACTTGCACCCTGGTTACGCCCTAGTTGCACCCTAGTTGCACCCTAGGTGCACCCTAGTTGCGTCCTGGTTGCGCCGTAGTTGTGTCCTAGTTGCGCCTTAGTTGTGCCTTGGTTGCGCCCTAGTTGCGCCCTAGTTGCGCCCTACTTGCGCCTTAGTTACACCCTGGTTGGGTTCTAGTTGTGCCCTACTTGCGCCCTAGTTGCGCCCTAGTTGCGCCCTCTTTCCGCCCCTTTGCACCCTAGTTGCGCCTCAGTTGGGCCTAGCTACGTCCTAGTTGTGCCCTAGTTGTGCCCTAGTTGCGCCCTATTTGGACCCTAGTTGCAAGCTACTTGTGCCCTACTTTCGCCCTAAGTGCGCCCTAGTTGTGCCCTAGGTTCTCCCTAGTTGTGTCCTACTTCCGCCCTACGTCCGTCCTACTTCCGTCGTAGCTGCGCCCTAGTTGTACCCTACTTGCGACTCACTTGGGTACTAGCTACGCCCTTGTTGGGCCGTACTTGCACCCTACACTCGTCCTAGTTACGCTCTACGCCTGAGTTAGGCACTAGCTACACCCTAGTTGCACCCTAGTTGCGTCCTAGTTGTACCCTACTTATGCCCCAGTTGCACCCTAGTTGCGCCCTACTTGCGCCCTCCTTGCGACCTACATGCACCCTACATGCGCCGTAGTTGTACCCAAGTTGCGCCCTAGTTGCGCCTTAGTATTTCCCCAATTGTACCCTAGTTGCACCCTAGTTGTCCCCTAGTTGCACCCTAGTTGCACCCTTTTTGCACCCTAGATGCGCCCTAGTTTTTTCCTAGTTGCAGCCTATCTACGTCCTTGTTGCACCCTAGTTGCACCCTAGCTGCGCCTAGTTGCACCCTACTTGCACCCTAGTTGCACCATACTTGCGCCCTAGTTGCGTCCTATTTGCGTCCTACTTTCGTCCCACTTCCATCCGAGCTGCGCCCTAGTTGCACCCAACTTGCGCCTCAGTTGGGTACTAGCTACGCCCTAGTTGGGCCGTACTTGTGCCATACTAACGCCCTAGTTGTGCCCTAGTTGCACCCTAGTTGCACCCTATTTACGCCCTAGTTGCACCCTAGTTGTGTCCAAGTTGCGCCCTAGTTGCGCCCTAGATGCGCCCTACTTGCGTCCTAGTTGCGCCCTAGTTGTGCCCTAGTTGCGCCCTAGTTGCGTCCTAGTTGTGTCCTGGTTGCGCCCTAGTTGAGCCCTAGTTGTGCCCTACTTGCGTCCTACTTGCACCCTAGTTACGCCCTAGTTGCACCCTACTTGCACCCTAGTTGCACTCTAGTTGCGCCCTGGTTGCGCCCTAGTTGTGCCCTACTTGCGCCCTACTTGCATCCTAGTTGTGCCCTAGTTGCGCCTTAGATGCATCCTAGTTGCACCCTTGTTGCGCCCTCGTTGCGCCCTAGTTGCGCCTTAGTTGTGCCCTTGTTGCGTCCTAATTACACCGTAGTTGCACCCTACTTGCACCCTACATGCACCCTAGTTGTGCCCTATTTGCGCCTAATTGCGCCCTTCTTGTGTCCTAGTTACGCCCTTGTTGCGCCTTAGCTGGGCACGAGCTATGCCCTAGTTGCACCCTAGTTTCACCCCAGTTTTGCCGTAGTTGTGCCCAAATATCGCGCTAGTTGCACCTCAGTTGGGCACTAGCTACATCCTAGTTGCGCCCCAATGAAGCCCAAGTTGTGCCCTAACTTGCGCCCTAGTTCTGCCTTACTTGTGTCCTATTTGCGTCCTAATTGCGCCCTAGTTGTACCCTCGTTTTGCCCTACTTGCGTCCTCCTTGCGCCCTAGTTGCGCCCTAGTTGCGCCCTACTTGCACCTTAATTTTTCCCTAGTTACACCCTAGTTGTACCCTAGTTGCGCCATAGTTGTGCCCTAGTTTCGTCCTAGTTGCGTCCAACTTGCGCCCTACTTGTGTCCTAGTTGCACCCTAGTTTCACCCTACTTGCACCCTACGTGTACCCTAGTTGTGCCCTAGTTGTGCCGTACTTGCGCCCAAGTTATTTACTAGTTACACCCTCGTTGTGACCTAGTTGCGTCCTAGTTTCACTCTAGTTGCGACCTACTTGCACCCTAGTTGTGCCCTAGTTGCTCTTCAGTGGGGCAAGAATTACACCCTAGTTGTGCCCTACTTGCACCCTAGTTGCGCCCTAGTTGTGCCCTAGTTGCGCCCTTGTTGCGCCCTAGTTGCACCTCAGTTGGACACTGGCTACGTCCTTGTTGCGCCCTAGTTACATCCTAGTTGTGTCCTAGTTGCGCCCTACTTTGGCCCTACTTGTGCCCTAGTTGCACCCTAGTTGCACCCTAGATTTGCCCAAGTTGCACCCTAGTTGTGCCCTAGTTGTGCCCTACTTGCGCCCTACAACCGTCATACTTCCGTACTAGCTGCGCAATAGTTGCACCCGACTTATGACTCAGATGGACACTAGCTATGTCCTTGTTGGGCCATACTTGTGCCCTACTTGCGTCCTAATTGTGCCCTAGTTATGCCCTAGTGACGCCATACTTGCCCCCTAGTTGCGCCCTAGTTGCACCCTAGTTGCACCCTAGTTGCTTCCTAGTTGCGCCCTACAAGTGCCCTACTTGCACCCTAGTTGCGTCCTATTTACACCCTAGTTACGTCCCAGTTGCGCCCTAGTTGTGCCCTTATTGTGCCTTAGTTGCACCCTAGTTGTACCCTAGTTGCGCCCTAGTTGTACCCTAGTTGCGCCCTAGTTGCGCCCTAGTTGTGACCTAGTTTCGCCCTACTTGTACCTTAGTCGTGCCCTAGTTGCACCTCAGTTGGGCACTAGATACGCCCTAGTTGCGTCCTAGTTGCGCCCTAGCTGTGCCCTACTTGCGCCCTTTTTGTGCCCTAGTTGCGCCCTAGTTGCGCCCTAGATGCACCATAGTTGCGCCCTAGGTGCACCCTGCTTGCACCCTACTTGTGCCCTAGTTTCGCCCTAGTTGCGTCCTAGTTGCACCCTAGTTGTGCCCTAGTAACACCCTAGTTGCCCCTCAGTTGGGCAATAGCTCACCCTTGTTGCGTCCTTGTTGCACCCTAGTTGCACCCTAGTTGCACCCTACTTGTGCCCTACTTAAGCCCTAGTTGTGCCCTACTTGTGCCCTCGCTTCACCCTAGTTACATCCTAGATGCGCACTAGTTGTGCCCTGGTTGCGTCCTACTTAAGTCCTACTTCCGTCCTACTTCCGCACTAGATGCGTCCTAGTTGTGCCGCGCCTGCGCCTCAGTTGGGCTCTAGCTATGCCCTCTTTGGGCCGTAGCCACCATACTTGTCCCCTAGTTGCGTCCTAGTTTTGTTCTTGTCGCACCCTACTTGCTCCCTAGTTGCACCCTAGTTATGCCCTAGTTACGCCCTAGTTGGGCCTAAGTTGTGTCCTAATTGCGCCCTACTTGCGCACTAGTTGCACCCTAGTTGCGCCCTTGTTGCACCCTACTTGCGTCCTAGTTGTGTCCTAAATGTGCCTTAGTTGCACCCTAGTTGTACCCTACTTGTGTCCTACTTGTGCCCTACTTGTGTCCTACTTGCGCCCTAGTTGTGCCCTAGTTGCACCCTAGGTGCGCCCTACTTGCGCCCTACTTGCGTCCTAGTTGCGCCCTAGTTACGCCTCAGTTGGACACTAGCTACACCCTGGTTGCACCATAGTTGTGTCCTAGTTGTGCCTTAGTTGTGCCCTAGTTGCACCCTAGTTGCTCCGTAGTTGTGTCCTAGTTGCGCCTTAGTTGCACCCTAGTTGCGCCCTAGTTGCGCCATAGATGTGCCCAAGTTGAACCCTACTTGCGCCCTACATGCACCCTGGTTGCGCCCTTGTTGCGCCCTAGTTACGCCCTAGTTGCATCCTAGTTGTGCCCTAGTTGTGCCCTAGTTACGTCCTACTTGCGCCCTCATTGTGCGCTAGTTGTACCTCACTTGGGCGCCAGAAATACCCTAGTTGTGCCCCAGTCACGCCCTAGTTGTGCCCTTCGTGCGCCCTAGTCGCGCCCTACTTGTGTCCTACTTGCGCCCTACCTGCATCCTACTTACATCCTAGTTTCCCCCTACTTGCATCCTACTTGCGCCCTAGTTGCACCCTAGTTGCACCCTACTTTACCCTTAGTTTCTCCCTAGTTACACCCTGGTTGCGCCCTAGTTGCACCCTAGTTGTGCCCTAGTCGCACCCTAGTTGCGCCCAACTTACACCCTACTTGCATCCTAGTTGCGCACTAATGCACCCTAGTTGCACCCTACGTGCACCCTAGTTGTGCCCTAGTTGCACCCTAGTTGCGCCCTAGTTGCGCCCTAGTTGCGCCCTAGTTGAGCCCTAGTTGTGCCCGAGTGGCACCCTAGTTTCACCCTAGTTGCGCCTTAGTTGCACCCTTGAAGCGCCCTAGTTGCACCCTAGTTGCGTCCTACTTGCGTCCTACTTGCGCCCTACTTGCGCACTACTTGCGCCCTACTTGCGTCCTAGTTGCGCCCAAGTCGCACCCTAGTTGCACCCTACTTGCATCCTAGTTCTACCCTAGATGCACCCTAGTTGCGCCCTAGTTGCATCCTACTTGCGCCCTACTTGCGCCCTAGTTACGCCTCAGTTGCCAGACTTGCGCCCTAGTTGCGCCCTAGATAAACCCTAGTTGTACCCTAATAACGCCTTAGTTGCGCCCTAGTTGCGCCCTAGTTGTGCCCTAGTTGCGCCCTAGTTACGCCTCAATTGGGCACCAGCTAAGCCCTTCTTGCGCCCTAGTTGCGCCACAGTTGGACACTAGCTACGCCTTTGTTGTTCCCTAGTTACGCCCTAGTTGCGCCCTAGTTGCGCCCTACTTGCACCCTACTTGCACCCTAGTTGCACCCGAGTTGCACACCTGTCTTGCCCTAGTTGTGCCCTAGTTGCACACTAGTTGCACCCAAGTTGCACCCTAGTTGTGCCCTTGTTGTGCCCTACTTACGCCCTACTTCTGTCCTACTTCCGCCCTAGCTGCACCCTAGTTGTGCCCTACTTGTACCTCAGTTGGACACTAGCTACGTCATAGTTGGCCTGTACTTGCACCCTAATTCCGCCCTACTTGCACCCTACTTGTGCCCTAGTTACGCCATACTTTTACCCTAGTTGCGCCCTAGTTGCACCCTAGTTGCACCCTAGTTATGCACTAGTTGCGCCCTACTTGGGTCCTACTTGCACCCTAGTTGCGTCCTAGTTGCACCGTAGTTGCATCCCAGTTGCGTCTTAGTTGCACCCTAGTTGCGCCCTAGTTGTGCCCTAGTTGCGTCCTAGTTGCATCCTACTTGTGCCTTCCTTACGCCCTTGTTGCACCCTAGTTCGGCCATAGTTGTGCCCTACGTGCGTCCTACTTATACCCTAGTTACGCCCTAGTTTCGTCCTAGTTGCGCCCTACTTGCGCCCTACGTGCGCCCTAGGTGCGCCCTAGTTGCGCCTCAGTTGGGCACTAGCTAAGCCTTAGTTGCACCCTACTTGTGCCCTAGTTGTGCCTTAGTTGCGTCCTAGTTTTGCCGTAGTTGCACCCTAGTTGTTCCCTAGTTGTGCCTTAGTTACACTCTAGTTGCACCCTAGTTGCGCCCTAGTCGTGCCCTAGTTGTCCTCTAGTTGTGCCCTAGTTGCGCCCTAATTGCGCCCTAGTAGCGCCCTAGTTACGCCCTACTTGTGCCCTAGTTGTGCCCTAGTTGCGCCTCAGTTGGGCACTAGCTACGCCCTAGTTGCGCCCTAGTTGCACCCTAGTTGCACCCTGGTTGCGCCCTAGTTGCGCCCTAGTTGAGCCCTAGTTGCGCCCTAGTTGCTTCCTAGTTGCAGCCTAGTTGCACCCTAGTTGTGCCTCAGTTGGGCACTAGCTACACCCTAGTTGCACCCTAGTTGCACCCTAGTTGTGTCCTAGTTGCACCCTACTTGCGCCTTAGTTGCGCCCTACTTGCGCCCTACTTAAGCCCGAGTTGCACCCTAGTTGCGCCCTAGTTTCACCCTTGTTGCGTCCAACGTACTCCCTGGTTACGCCCTAGTTGCGCCATGGTTGCGTCCTAGTTGTGCCTTACTTTCGTCCTACTTGCGTCCTAGTTGTGCCCAAGTTACGCCATGGTTGTGCTCTACTTGTGTCCAACATGCGCCCTAGTTGTGTCCTAGTTGCGCCCTAGTTGCACCCTAGTTGCGTCCTAGGTGCGCCCTAGTTACGCTCTAGTTGCGCCCTGGTTGCGCCCTACTTGCGCCCTACTTGCGCCCTAGTTGCACCCTTCTTGCGCCCTAGTTGCGCCCTAGTTGTGCCATAGTTGCGTTCTACTTGTATCCTAGTTACACCCTTGTTACGCCCTTGTTGCGCCCTAGTTACGTCGTACTTGTGCCCTACTTGCGCCCTAGTTACACCCTAGTTGCACCCTAGTTGTGCCCTAGTTGCGCCCTAGTTGCGCCTTAGTTACGCCGTAGGTGTACCCTAGTTGCACCTCAGTTGGGCACTAGCGACGCACTAGCTGCGCCCTAGTTCCGCCCTAGTTGCGCCTTACTTGCACCCTAGTTGTGTCCTAGTTGCGCCCTTGTTGCGCCCTAGTTGCACCCTAGTTGCACCCTGGTTGCACCCTAGTTGCACCTTAGTTTCACCCTACTTGCGCCATAGTTGAGCCCTAGTTGCGACCTAGTTGCGCCCTAGTTGCGCCCTGGTTGTGCTGTATATGCGCCCTAGTTGTGTCCTAATTGTGCCCGAGTTGTGCCCTATTTGTGCCCTATTTGCACCCTAGTTGTGCCCTAGTTGTGCCTAAGTTGGACACTAGTTACGCCCTAGTTGCGCCCTAGTTATACCCTAGTTTCGCCCTAGTTGTGCCCTAGTTGCACCCTAGTTGTGCCCCAGTTGCGTCCTAGTTGCGCCGTAGTTGCACCTTAGATGGGCCTCAGTTGGACACTAGCTACGTCCTAGTTGCACCCTAGTTGCACCCTACTTGCGTCCAGTTGCGTCCCAGTTGCGTCCAAGTTGCGCCCTAGTTGTGTCCTACTTGCGCATTAGTTGCGTCCTGGTTTTGCTCTAGTTGTGCCCTACTTCCACCTCCGTTGAGCACTAGCTATGCCCTAGTTGGGCCGTACTTGCACCCTACTTGTGCCCTAGTTGCGTCCTACTTGCGCCCTAGTTGCACCATACTTGCGCCGTAGTTGCGCCCTAGATGCGTCCAAGTTGCGCCCGAGTTGCGCCTTACTTTCACCCTACTAGCGTCCTAGTTACGCCCTCGTCGCGTCCTGATTGCGTCCTAGTTCCCCCCTAGTTGCACCATAGTTGCGCCCTAGTTGCGTCCTAGTTGCGTCCTCATTACGGCCTACTTGCGCCCTACTTCTGCCCTAGTTGCACCCTAGTTTCGCCCTAGTTACACCCAACTTGCGCCCTAGTTGTGACCTAGTTACGCCCTAGTTGCGCCCAAGTTACGCCCTACTTGCGTCGTACTTGTGCCCTAGTTGTGCCCTAGTTGCGCCTCAGTTGGACACTAGCTGCGCCCTAGTTGCAGCCTAGTTGCGCCCTAATTGTGCCTTAGTTTTGGCCTAGTTGCACCCTAGTTCTGGCCTAGCTGCACCTTAGTTGTGCCTTAGTTGCACCCTAGTTACACCCTAGTTGCACCCTAGTTGTACCCTAGTGTCACCCTAGTTGTGCCGTAGTTGCACCCTAGTTGCACCCTACTTGCGCCCTATATGCACCCTAGTTGCGCCTTAGTTCTTTCCTAGTTGCACACAAGCGACGCCCTAGTTGCGTCCTAGTTGCGCCCTAGTCGCCTTACTTGCACCCTAGTTGTACCCTAGTTACACCCTAGTTGCTTCCAAATTGCGGGCTAGTTGCGCTTCAGTGGGGCACTGGCTACACACTAGTTTCACCCTAGTTACGCCGTTCTTGTGCCCTACTTGTGCCCTATTTGCGCCCTACATGCGTTCTTCTTGTTTCCCAGTTGCGTCCTAGCTACGCCCTAGTTGTGCCCTAGTTGTGCCCTACTTGCGCCCTAGTTGTGTCCTAGTTGTGCCCTAGTTGTGCCCTACTTGCGCCCTAGTTGCAACCTAGTAACACCCTAGTTATGTCCTAGTTGCGCCCTAGTTGCGCCCTACTTCCACCCTACTTGCGCCCTAGTTGCATACTAGTTGCACCCTAGGTGTGCCTCTTGTACCCTAGTTGTGCCCTAGTTGTGTCCTAGTTGTGTCCTCGTTGCGTCCTAGTTGCGCCCTAGTTGCACCCTAGTTGCACTCTAGTTGCGCCCTAGTTGTGCCCTACTTGCGCCCTAGTTGCGCCCTTGTTGGGCCCTTGTTGTGTCCTTGTTACGCCCTAGTTGCGCCCTGATTGCGCTCTCCTTGCACCATACTTGCGCCCTAGTTGCGTCCTAGTTAAACCCTAGTTGTGCCCTTGCTGCACCCTACTTACGCCCTAGCTGCGTCCTAGTTGCACACTAGTTGTGCCTCAGTTGGGCACCAGCTACGCCCTTGTTGCGCCCTAGTTTTGCCCTAGTTGTGCCCTACTTGTGTCCTAGTTGTGCCCTATTTGCGCCCTTCTTGCACCCTAGTTGCGCCCTTGTTGCGCCCCACTTTGGCCCTAGTTGCACCCTGATTGCACCCTAGTTGCACCCTAGTTGAGCCCTAGTTGGACACTAGCTACGTCCTAGTTGCACCCTAGTTCCATCCTAGTTTCACCCTACTTTTGCCCTAGTTGCGCCCTACTTGCGTCCTACTTGTGCCCTATTTGCGCAATAGTTAGGTCCTAGTTTTTCCCTAGTTGCGCCCTTGTTGCACCTTAGTTGCACCCTACTTGCGCCCTACTTCGTCCTACTTCCACGTTAGCTGCGCCCTGGTTCCATCCTACTTGTGCCTCAGTTTGGCACTAGCTACGCCCTAGTTGCACCCTAGTTGTGCCCTAAATGCGTCCTACTTGCGCCTCAGTTGGGCACTAGCTTCGCCCTAGTTCCGTCCTAGTTGCTCCATAGTTACACCCTAGTTGCGCCCTAGTTGCGTCCTAGTTTCATCCTAGTGGCGCCCTAGTGGCGCCCTGGTTGTGTCCTAGTTACACCCCACTTGCGCCCGACTTGCGCCCTAGTTGCACCGTAATTGCGTCCCAGTTACACCCTACTTGCGTCCTAGTTGCGCCCTAGTTGTGCCATACTTGCGTTGCAATTGTCCATGCATTACCCATGGAGTGCCCCACATTGCGAGGCATTGCCACGCATTGCAAGGCATTGCCAGGTATTGCCCATGCATTTTCCAGGCATTGCCAAACATTGCCACGGCATTGCCAGACATTGCTCGGGAATCTCCCAGGCATTGCCGGGCATTGCCTAGGATTTATCGCAGCATTGCCCAGACACTGCCCATGCATTGCCAAGCATTGCCAGTCATTTCCAGGAATTGCACACGCATTGCCCATGCATTGCAACGCATTGCTGAGTGTTCCTAAGGCATTGCCACGCATTGCCCAGGCATTGTCTAGGCATTGCCAGGCATTGCTAGGCATTGTCCATACATTGTCTAGGCATTGCCAGGCAATTCCAAGCATTGCTAGGCATTGCCAGGCATTACCCAGGCATTGCCCAAGCACTTCCAAACATTATCCATGTATTGGCAGGCATTGTCCAGGCATTGCCCAGGCGTTTCCTTCGCATTGCCAAGCATTGCCATGCATTGCCAGGCATTGCCAGGCATTGCACAGGCATTGCCAGGCATTACCCAGGCATTGTCAGGTATTTCCAGGCATTGCCCAAGGATTGTCAGGCATTGCCAGGCATTTCCAAGCATTGCCAGGTATTCCCAGGCATTGCCATGCATTGCCTTGCATTGCCGATGCATTTCTCGGCATTGCAAGGCATTGTCCAACATTGCCAAGCATTTCCCAAGCATTTTTAGGCATTTTCAGGCTTTGCCAAGCATAGCTAGGCACCGCCAGACATTGCACATGCATTTCCCAGGCATTGCCAGGCATTTCCGAGGCATTGCCCAGGTAGTGCCTGACGTTGCCAGGCATTGCACAGGCATTGCCAGGCACTGCCATGCATTGCAATGTATTGCCCAGGCATTAACCAGGCGTTGCCAGGCATTGCCGAGGCATAGCCAGACATTGCCCAGGAACTGCCCAGGCATTGCCAGGCATTGTCAGACATTGTTCAGGAATTTTCCAAACATTGCCAAGGCATTGCCAAGGCTTTTCCAGGCATTGCCAGGTATTGCCCAGGCACTTTATAAGCGTTGCCAGGCATTGCCAGGCATTGCCAAGCATTGCCTAGGCATTGTCCAAGCATTGCTGAGCATTGCCAGGCATTACCAGGGATTGCCAAGCATTGCCAGGTATTGCCCAGGCATTTCCCAGGCATTGCCAGGCATTGCCAGGCATTACCCAGGCATTGCCCAGCCGTTGCCAGTCGTTGCTAGGCATTGCCCAAGCATTGTCCATGCATTTCCAGGCATTGCCAGGCATTGCCAAGGCGTTTCTAGGCATCACCTGGCATTGCCCATGCATTATCTAGGCATTGTCAGGCATTGCCCAGGCATTGCCAGGCATTGCCCAGGCATTTTCCAACCATTGCCAAGCATTGCGAGGTATTTCCTGGGCATTCCTAGGCATTGCCAAGGCATTATCCAGGCATTGCCAAGCATTGCCCAACATTGCCAGGTATTGCCAGGCATTGTCCACGCATTGTCTAGGCATTGCTAGGCATTGCAAGGCATTGCCAGGCATTGCCAAGCACTACCCAGGCATTTCCCGGCGTTGTCCAGGCATTACCAAGGCATTGCCCAGGCATTGCCAGGCATTGCCATGCATTGCCACGCATTGCCAGGCATTGTACAGGCATTGCCAGGCATTGCCCAGGCATTGTCAGGACTTTCCAGGCATTGCCCAAGGATAGCCAGACATTGCCAGGCATTTCTAGGCATTGCCAGGTATTCCCAGGCATTGCCCGGCATTGGCAGGCATTGCTAGGCATTGCCCAGGCATTGCCAGGTATTGCCCACGCATTGCCGGGCACTGCCAGGCATTGCCAGGTATTGCTAGGCATTACCACGCATTGCCCGGCATTGTCGGGCATTGCTTTGGGATTGCCTAGGCATTTCCATGCATTGCCAGGAATTGCCAGGCATCACCCAGGCGTTGCAAATGAATTGCCACGCATTGTCCAGGCATTGTCTAGACATTGTTGAGCATTGCCAGGCATTGCCAGGCATTGCTCAGGCATTGCCAGGCATTGCCAAGCATTGCCATGCATTTCCCGGCATTGCAAGGCATTGCCCAGCATTGCTGGGCGTTGCCCATGCATTGTTAGGCGTTGCTAGACTTTGCCAAGCATAACTAGGCATCGCGAGGCATTGTGCATGTATTACACAGGCATTGCCAGGCATTTCCCAGGCATTGCCAAGGCAGTGCCCGACATTGCCAGGTATTGCCCAGGCATTGCCAGGCATTGCCGTGCATTGCAATGTGTTGCCCACGGATTGCCCACATATTGGCAGGCATTGCCGAAGCATTGCCAGACATTGCCCAGGAACTTCCCACGCATTAACAGGCATTGTCGGACATTGTCCAAGGATTTCCCTGGCATTGCCAAGGCAATGCCAATGCTTTGCCAAGCATTGCGAGATATTGCTGAGGCACTTTGTAGGCGTTGCCAGGCATTGCTAGGTATTGCCAAGGCATTCCCAAGGCATTCCCAGGCATTGTCTAGGCATTGCTAGGCATTGCCAGGCATTGCCAAGAATTGCCAAGCATTGCCAAGAATCGCCAGGTAGTGTCCAGGCATTACCCAGGCGTTGCCGGGCATTGCCAAGCATAACCCAGGCATTGCCCAGTCATTGCCAGGTATTTCTAGGCATTGCCAGGGCACTTTCCACGCATTTCCAAGCATTGCCAGGCATTGCCAGGCATTGCCACGGCATTTCTAGGCATTACCAGACATTGCCCATGCATTATCCAGGCATTGCCAAGCATTGCCTAGGCATTGTCGAGGCATTGCCAAGCATTGCCAGGCATTGTTAGGTATTGCGAGGCATTGCCCAGGCATTGTCTAGGCATAATCAGGCATTGCAAGGCATTGTCAGGCATTACCCAGGCATTCCCAGGCATTTTCTAGGCATTGTCCAGGCATTGCCCAGGCAATGCCAAGCATTTCCAGGTATTGCCAGGCATTTCCAGGCATTGCACAGGCATTGTCAGGCATTGCCTAGGCATTGTCAGGCATTACCCAGGCATTGTCACGAATTTCCGGGCATTGCCCAAATAATGCTGGGCATTGCCAAGCATTTCGAGGCATTGCGAGGTATTCCTTGCAATCGCCAGGCATTGCCAGGCATTGCTAGGCAATGCCTCGTCAATGCCTGACAATGCCTTGGCAATACCAGGCATTACCATGCATTGCCAGGCATTGCCTACGCATTTCCAAGCATTACCCATGCATTGCCTATCATTGCCCAGGCATTGCCGGGCATTGCCAGGCATTCATTGGCATTTCCCGGCATTGCCGGGCATTGCTTAGGGACTGTCCATGCATTGCCAGGCATTTCCAGGTATCGCCTAGGCATTGCACAGGGATTTCCAAATATTGTGCAGCCATTGTCTAGGCATTGCAAAGCATTGCCAGGCATTGACAGGCATTTCCTGGGTATTTCCCAGGCATTGCCAAGCATTCCCATGTATTGCCATGCATTGCCAAGCATTAGCTAGGCATTGCCAGGCATTACAAGGAATTTCTCAGGCATTACTAGGCATTTCCAGGCATAGCCCATGCATTTCTGAGCATTGCCAGGCATTGCCCAGCATTGCCAGGAATTTCACAGGCATTAATAAGCATTGCCAGGCTTTGCCAAGCATAGCTAAGCACTGCCGCGCATTGCGCATGCATTTCCCTCGCATTGCCAAGCATTTCCTAGGCATGGCCCAGGTAGTGCCCGAAATTGCCAAGAATTGTCTAGGCATTTCCAGGCATTGCCATGCAATGCAATGGATTGCCCAGGCATTGCCCAAGCATTGCCAGGCATTGCTGAGGTATTACCATACATTGCCAAAGAATTGCCCAGGCATTGCCAAGAATTGTCAGACATTGTCCAAGAATTTCCTAGGCATTGCCAAGGCTTTGCCAGGCATTGTCAAGGTATCGCCGAAGCACTTTATAGGCGTTGCACAGCATTGCCACGCATTGCCAAGGCATTGCCAAGGTGTTACCAAGGCATTTCCAAGCATTGCCCAGGCATTTTCCAGGAATTTCCAGGCATTGCCAAGGCATTGCCAGGCATTGCCAAGGCATTGTCCAGGCATTGCTAGACATTGCCACGCATTGCCAGGAATTGCCAAGCATTGCCAAGAATTGCCCGGTATTGTCCAGGCATTGCCCAGGCATTGCCGGGCATTTCCAGGCATTACCGAGGCATTGTCCCGCCATTGCCAGGCATTGCTAGGCATTGCCTAGGCATTGTCCACGCATGTCCAGGCATTGCCAGGCATTGCCAAGGCGATTCTAGGCATTACCAAGCATTACCCATGCATTATCCAAGCATTGCCAGGCATTGCCCAAGCATTGTCAGGCATTGCCAGGTTTTTCCCAGGCATACTCAGGCGTTGCCCAGGCATTGTCGAGGCATTGCCAATCATTACCAGGCATTGCCAGGTATTTCCAGGCATTTCCCAGGCACTTTCCAGGCATTGTCAGGCATTGGCAGGCATTGCAAGGCATTGCTAGGAATTCCCAGGCATTACCCAGGCATTCCTAGGCATTGTCCAGGCATTGTCCAGGCATTGCCCAGGCATTGCCAGGCATTTCCGTGCATTGCCAGGCATTGCGTGTTGGCTCTAGTGGGTGTGGAGGCACCCTCAAGGATGCCTAGCTCTCAGTGATACACGCTACCAAGGTTTGGTCAGCCAATGGACACCAATGGTGAAGAGTGTGGAGCACAAGGATCACGGATGTGAGTGGGCAGAACACGTCGCATTCAGGAGATCTGAATCGAAACACGTTTTTGTTAGTTAGCATAGTGAGATTACATCAGATTCTTATAGCCTGTGATCTTAGCTTTTGAACGCATCCAAGCACGCCCAAATTGGAGCAGTAGAGCCCCTGCTACGGCCGTCGAAGTAATCCTTAGTGGAGCCGAGCTGCCCACCATGCCCACGAACGGGAGTGACGGGAGGCGCTTCGACGGTGGCCTGTCGAAGCGCCCTTCCTGTCATCTCAACGTGGGGGGGGGCATGCCTTGGTCCAGGGGACCATCCACATTCATTCCTTCATGGCCCATGTGCCTTTGGAGCCCATTGGAGACGAACTAGGATCACTGGCGGTGGATTATCCCGCCACCTATGGCGGGTACCAGCTTCCACACGCTCAACACCCGATTTTCGGGCTAGGCTAACTTTCTGAATACTCACTCAAATCGAGCGATTCAAAGCTCGATCCTGCATGTAAAAATCCAAGGATTCAAAATCTTCAGTGAGATCAGATGTTCAACCACTCCTTAGTGGTCGAACCAGGGAGTACAATCAACGGCACTCATGGCAAGGGTCACACCATGTCAACAATCTCCCCCTTGCACCGCAACCTTGATGCCCTGTCCTTGGAACCTGTAGCATTTTAAACTTCACAGCGCAGACCGAGCTCCATGCAGCTCGCGGCATGCCTGTCTTTGGGCTGTGCCTTTGTCATGGCATCGGCGAGCATGCGCTTAGTGCCATAATGCACAATAGCTGCGTCTCCCTTTCCAACCAAGTCTCCCGTGTAGTGATGACGGATCTCGATGTGCTTGGTCCTCCTGTGTAGCACTGGGTTCTGGGTGAGGCTGATGGTACTCATGTTGTCAACGTTGGGTACCGTCGGCTTCTTTTGCGGCACGCCGATCTCTTTTAGCAGCAGCCGCAGCCACACCGCCTCCTTTGCAGCTTCCGCGAGTGCAATGTACTCCGCTTCGGTGCTGGACAGTGCAACACAGTCCTGCTTCCTGCTTGCCCATGAAACTGCTGCACCACCAAGCACAAACACGTACCCCGACGTTGATTTTCTGTCATCCATATCACCAGCCCAGTCGGCATCCGAGTAGCCGACCAACTCAAGGGAGTCATCACGTGCTCCCCCTCCAAACACGAGCCGTGACTTGCCTTGAGATAGCGGAGGATCCGCTTCACCACTTGCCAATGCAGCGGCCCGGGGTCAGCAACGTAGCGGCTCACTTGCCCCTCCGTGAAGGCTAGGTCGGGCCGTGTCGCCACCATGGCATACATGATGCTCCCCACTGCGGACTGGTATGGCACACCTGCCATATCCTCCTTTTCCTCGTCCGTGCTCGGGCCCATGCTCGAGCTCAGCTCACACGTGGTGGTCATGGGTGTGCCAATGGGGTTGCACTCCTCCATATTGTAGCGGCGGAGCACCTCTTGTACGTACTTTGCCTGCCCCATCTCGAGCGTGCGTGCCTTGCGGTCCCTCTTGATGGCGACGCCGAGGTAGTACTCGAGCTCGCGCATGTCGGTCATTTTGAACCGACCGTCCAGCTGCCACTTCAGGTTCACCAACTTCTCCATGTCCGATGACACGAGGATGAGGTCATCCACGTAGAGGACCACAATCTGGTGCAACCCGGGCTGCTTTCACACGTACACGCTGTGATCCGCCTCGCAGCGCTTGAAGCCAAGCTCGGCCATGAAGCCGTCCATTTTCAGGTACCACATGAGTGGCGCTTGCTTCAGCCCGTAGAGCGCCTTGCGAAGACGGCACACCTTCCCCGGCGGCGCGTCCACCCCCTCCGGCACCTCCATGTAGACCTCCTTGTCCAGGTCGCCATTGAGGAATGCTGTTTTTACATCCATTTGGTGGACTTCATAGTCGTGCACCGTCGCCACTGAGAGGATGGAGCGAATGGAGGCAAACTTCACCACCGGCGCAAAGGTTTTGTCGTAGTGTTCACCTTTTCACTGGGCGTACCCCTTCGCCACCAGCCGCGCCTTGTACCGCTCCACCTTCCCCTCTTTGGTGAGCTTCTTCTTGAAGATCCACTTGGAGCCGATGATTTTCGCGCCCTCCGGCCTATCAATCAGCTGCCGAGTACCGTTCTCTTCGTGGGAGGCGAGCTCAGATTTTATGGCTCCCTCCTACTCAGCCCCATCCTTCTGCTGCAATGCCTCCTTGACGGTCTCGGGCTCCTCTTGCGCAAAGAACGTTCGAGCAAACCCAGTCCAGGTACCCTGCGCGGCATCATACCATTTTGCCGTCCTTCTTGTGCGTCCGCTTCTCCGGGGCTGCTGCTGTTGAGGGTGCTGCTGCTGCTGCCGCTACTGCTGCTGCTGCTGCTGCTGCCCTCTCGTGGCGCCACTCGCACCGCTGGCCTGCTCCCCCTCTCTCGAAGACCGTGGAGATGCGGGCTCACTCCCCGCCTCCTCGTTCAGCTCCACTACTGCCGGTGCTTTGCACTCATCGTCCGACTCGGCTGAATGCAAATCAGCCGCTCCCCCATCCCCCGGATGGTTGCCGCCGGTTGGAGCCGCTTGGACGTCACCCTCTTTTGCGTCCTCCGGCGTCTCCCCCTCGAGGAGTGGCAGCCACTCCCCACGCTTGGAGAGACCCGCGTCCTTGTCCGTCCAACGACTCTCCTTGTCAAACGTGACTTCGTGACTCTTCACGATCTGCTGCCTCCGCGGGTCGAAGAGCCGGTACGCCTTGCTCCCGCTCTCATACCCGACGAAGATGCACCGGCGAGTCCGCGGGTCCAGCTTGCCCTGCCCCTCCCGTGCCTGCACAACAGGATGTGCAACACAACCAAAAGTGCGGAGGTGTGCCACAGTTGGCTTCCTCCCGCTCCACACTTCTTGTGGCGTCTTCCACACCTTGGACTCCGCATCCTTTAGCGGCTTCGTCGGCGTCAGGTTCATGATGTACGCTGCTGTCCGTGCCGCCTCGCCCCAATATCGCTGCGCGAGGCCGGCATCGCTCAACATGGACCGGACCATGTTGAGGATGGTGCGGTTCGCCCTTTCGGCAACGCCGTTCTGCTGCGGACAGTGTGGCGTAGTTTTCTGCCACGCGATTCCCTTGCTCTTCATCCATGCCGAGCAGCCCTCGTACTCGCCGCTGTTGTCGCTCGGGAATGCCTTCACCTTCAAGTCCGTTTGCCGCTCCACAGCCGCCACAAACTCCTGCATGCAAGACAAGACATCGCTCTTCCTCTTGATGATGTAGAGGTAGAGCTTGCGGCTGTGGTCGTCGATGAAGGTGACGAAGTAGCGAGCCCCACCAATGGAGGGCTCGAACGGTCCGCACACATCCGTGTGCACCACCTCCAACTTCGTCGATGCACGCGTCCCTTTGCCGTCAAACGGCTGCCGTGTCGCCTTGCCCACCACGCATGGCTCGCACACGGCATTCTTGGCTGCATAGAGGCCCTTGACCTCAAGGCCCCGCACCAATTCCTTCTTCGCCATGTTCCTCACAGTTGAGGGAGCGATGTGACATAGGCGGCGGTGCCACAGGTCCAGATTTCTTTCATCATTTGTCACGAGGTTGACGGCGTCAGTCCTTATCGCGTCGGCAAGGACCTTGGTGCGAAGAAGGTAGAGGTCCTCCTCCCTCTTGCCACGCGCAATCACCTCGCCAACCCCCTCCTTCCGGATGATGGCCTCCTTCTTGTTGAAGAGTACCTCGAGCCCCTTGTCGGTAAGGTGGCTCACTGACAGCAGGTTTGCCCCAAAGTTGGGCATGTGAAGCACGTCGTAGATGGTGCACGGAATGACTTTCCCATTCACCACCGACTCAATGCGAACATTGCCTTCGCCCGCGGCCAACTCTGTTTTGCCGTTGGCCACTGTCATGTGCCGCTCGGTGACGCCGTAGGTGACGAATGCCGCCCGGTTGCATTGTGTGAAACGGCCTGATCCGGAGTCGATCACAGTGACTTCCGGATCTGTCAAGTCGGTAGACTCCCTGGCCATCATGGCTTGGGCTTCCCGCCCTTCCTGGGTTGGTCCGACTTCTTGTTGGGGCAGTTGCGTGCATAGTGGCCCTGTTTGCCACAGTTGTAGCACTCCCCCTTGTTGTCACCTCTCTTGGTGCCCTGGTTAGCACCCTTCCCCTTCTTGCCTCCCCCTCCACCTTGAGGGCGGACGGCATAGGCAGAACTTGACGTTGCCCCGCTCTCTCTCCCACCACACCGCATCCATTCATTGTGGACGTACTCAGCCACCTTGGGGTATTTCAGCTCATCGACGGACCAGCCGCCTACAACGATGATCATGGGACTCCAACTGTCCGGCAAGGCCAGGATGAGGATCATGGCTTGCAGCTGAGGGTCGACCTTCCATCCGGTGGCTACGCACTCGGCAGTAAGGGACTCAATCTGCTGCAGGATTTCCATGATGTCGTCGCCTTCGTTGGCTCGGAGGGTGACAAGCCTCTTGAAGACGAAGAGCTGGTTAGCAAGGTTGGTGGACTGATAGATGGTGCAGAGTTTCTTCCAGGCCTCCGCGGCCTCCGTGCATCCTTGAATCAGTGCACGCTGCGGCGGTGCAAGCGCTAACACCAACAATGCAAGCGCCTTCTTGTTGCACTTCTTGTACTTGTCCACTTCCTCCGGCATCGCGGTATCCGGAGGCGCGGTCTCTTCACCGTTGACCAGCTCAAGCAGGCCCTTGTCATCGAGGTAGACCTCAAACTGCCACCTCCACAAGGGGAAGC
>SZWC01009570.1:95230-105581 GCA_023375785.1 Penium margaritaceum
GAGCAGTAGAGCCCCTGCTACGGCCGTCGAAGTAATCCTTAGTGGAGCCGAGGTGCCCACCATGCCCACAAACGGGAGTGACGGGAGGCGCTTCGACGGTGGCCTGTCGAAGCGCCCTTCCTGTCATCTCAACGTGGGGGGGGGCATGCCTTGGTCCAGGGGACCATCCACATTCATTCCTTCATGGCCCATGTGCCTTTGGAGCCCATTGGAGACGAACTAGGATCACTGGCGGTGGATTATCCCGCCACCTATGGCGGGTACCAGATTCCACACGCTCAACACCCGATTTTCGGGCTAGGCTAACTTTCTGAATACTCACTCAAATCGAGCGATTCAAAGCTCGATCCTGCATGTAAAAATCCAAGGATTCCAAATCTTTAGTGAGATCAGATGTTCGACCACTCCTTAGTGGTCGAACCAGGGAGTACGATCAACGGCACTCATGGCAAGGGGCACACCATGTCAACATTGCGAGGCATTGCACAGGCATTGGCGGGCATTATCGAGGCATTGTCAAGCATTTCCACGCATTGTCCAAATATTTCTAGGCATTGCGAGGCATTTCAAGGCATTGCCAGGTATTCCTAGGCATTGCCACGCATTTCTAAGCATTGCCCAGGCATTGCCAGGCATTGCCGAGGCATTTCCAGGCATCACCATGCATTGCCAGGCATTGCGTAGGCATTGCCAAGCATTACCCATGCATTGCCAAGCATTACCCAGGCATTGCCGGGCATTGCCAGAAATTGCTAGGCATTGCCCAGCATTGCCGGACATTGCTTAGGGATTGTCCAGGCATTGCCGTGCATTGCCAAGCATTTCAAGGTATCGCCTAGGCAATGGACAAGAATTGCCAGGCATTGTCCAGGCATTGTCCAGGCATTTCTGAGCTTTGCCAGGCATTGCCAGGCATTTCCTGGGTATTTCCCAGGCATTGCCAAGCATTCCCTTGCATTGCCATGCATTGCAAAGCATTAGCTAGTTATTGCCACGCATTAGAAGGCATATCTCAGGCATTACTAGGCATTTCTAGGCATAGCCCATGCATTTTTTAGAATTTCCAGGCATTGCCCGGCATTGCCAGGAATTGCCCACGCATTGTTAGGAACTGCCAGGCTTTTCCAAGCATAGTTAAGCACTGCCACGCATTGCGCATTCATTGCACAGGCATTGCCAGGCATTTCCCAGGCATTGTCCAGGCAGTGCCCAACATTGCCAAGCATTGTCTAGGCATTTCCAGGCATTGCCATGCAATGCAATGTATTGCCCAGGCATTACCCAGGCATTGCCAGGCATTGCGGAGGCATTGCCAGACATTACCCAAGAATGGCCTAGGCATTGCCAAGCATTGTCAGACATTGTCCAGGAATTTCCTAGGCATTGCCAAGGCTTTGCTAGCTATTGCCAAGGTATTGCCGAAGCACTTTATAGGCGTTGCACGGCATTGCCAGGCATTGCCAATGCATTGCCAGGCATTGCCAAGGCATTGCCAAGGTATTACCAAGGCATTGCCAAGCATTGCCCAGGCATTTTCCAGGCATTCCCAGACATTGCCATGGCATTGCCAAGGCATTGCCAAGCATTGCCAAGGCATTGTCCATGCATTGCTGGGCATTGCCAGGCATTGCCAGGAATTGCCAAGCATTGCGAAGTATTGCCAGGTGTTGTCCAGGCATTGCCCAGGCATTGCCGGGCATTGCCATGCAGTACCCAGGCACTGTCCAGCCATTGCCAGGCATTGCTAGGCATTGCCCAGGCATTGTCCACGCATTTCGAGGCATTGCCACGCATTGCCAGGCATTACCAGGCATTGCCAAGGCATTTCCAGGCATTACCAAGCATTGCCCATGCATTATCCAGGTATTGCCCAGGCATTGCCCAAGCATTGCCAGGCACTGCCAGGTGTTTCCCAAGCATTACCCAGGCATTGCCCAGGCATTGTCCAGGCATTGCCAAGCATTGCCAGGCATTGCCATGTATTGCCAGGCATTGCCGAGGCAATGTCTACGCATTTTCACGCATTGCCAGGCATTGCAAGGCATTGCCAGGCATTGCCAGGCATTACCCAGGCATTCATAGGCATTTTCCAGGCATTGTCAAGGCATTGCCCAGGCATTGCCAGGCATTGCCAGACATAGCACAGGCATTGCCAGGCCTTGTCCAGGCATTGTCACGCATTTACAGGCATTGCCCAAATATTGCCAGGCATTGCTAGGCATTTCGAGGCATTGCCAGGTATTCCCAGGCATTGCCAGGCTTTGCCACGCATTACAAAGCATTGCCTAGACATTGCCGGGCTTTGCCGAGGCATTTCTAGGCATTACCATGCATTGCCAAGCATTGCCTGGGCATTGCCAGGAATAACCCATGCATTCCCAAGCATTGCCTAGGCATCGTCCAGGCATTGCTAGGCATTGCCAGGCATTTCCAGGAATTGCTAAGCATTGCCAAGAATTGTCAGGTATTGTCCAGGCATTGCTCAGGCATTGTTGGGCATTGCCAGGCATTACCCAGGCACTGTCGAGCCATTGCCAGGCATTGCTAGGCATTGCCCAGGTATTGTCCACGCATTTCCAGGCATTGCGAGGCATTGCCAGGCATTGCCAAGGCATTTCTAGGCATTACCAAGCATTGCCCATGCATAATCCAGGCATTTTCAGGCAATGCCAGGCATTGCCCAAGCATTGCCAGGCATTGCTAGATATTTCCCAGGCATTACCCAGGCATTGCCCATGCATTGTCCAGGCATTGCCAAGCATTGCCAAGCATTGCCAGGTATTGCCAGGCATTTCCCACGCAATGTCCAGGCATTGTCAGGCATTGCCAGGCATTGCAAGGCATTGCCAGACATAACCCAGGCATTCCTAGGCATTGTCTAGGCATTGTCCAGGCATTGCCCAGGCATTGCCACGAATTGCACTGGCATTGCCCAGGCATTGTCAGGCATTTCCAAGCATCGCCCAAATATTGCCTGGCATTGCCGGGCACTTCGAGGCATTGCCAGGTATTCCCAGGCATTGCCAGGCATTGGTGAACATTGCCCAGGCATTGCCAGGCCTTGCTGAGGCATTTCCACGCATTACCACGCATTTCCAGGCATTGCCTAGGTATTGCCAGGAATTACCCATGCATTCCCAAGCATTGCCCAGGCATTGCCAGACATTGCCAGGCATTGCCAGGCATTGCTGGGCATTGCCGGCATTGCCGGGCAATGCCGGCAATGCCAGCAATGCCGGGGAATTGCTTAGGGATTGTCCAGGCATTGCCATGCATTGCTAGGTATTTCCAGGTATCACCGAGGCATTGCAGAAGGATTGTCAGGCATTGTCCAAGCATTGTCCAGGCATTGCCGAGCATTGCCAGGCATTGCTAGGCATTTCCTGGGTATTTTCTAGGCATTTCCAAGCATTCCCATGCATTGCCATGCATTGCCAAGCATTAGCTAGGCATTGCCGAGCATTACAAGGCATTTCTCAGGCATTACTAGGCATTTCGAGGCATAGCTCATGCATTTCTGAGCATTGCCAGGCATTGTCCAGCATTGCCAGGAATTGCCCAGACATTGGTAGGCATTGCTTGGCTTTGCCAAGCATAGCTAAGCACTGCCACGCATTGCGCGTACATTGCCCGGGCATTGCCTGGCATTTCCCAGGCATTGCCCAGGGAGTGCCCGACATTGCCAGGCATTGTCTAGGCATATCCAGGCATTTCCATGCAATGCAATGTATTGCCCAGGCATTGCCCAGGCATTGCCCAGCCATTGCCAGGCATTACTGAGGCATTGCCAGGCATTGCCCAGGAATGGCCCAGGCATTACCAACCATTGTCAGACACTGTCCAGGAATTTCCCAGGCATTGCCAAGGCTTTGCGAGGCAAAGCCAAGGTATTGCCGAGGCACTTTATAGGCGTTGCACGGCATTGCACGGCATTGCTAGGTCTTGCCAAGGCATTACCAAGGCATTGCCAAGTATTGCCTAGGCATTTTCCAGGCATTGCTAGGCATTGCCAAGCATTGCTAGGCATTGCCAGGCAATGCCAGGAATTGCCAAGCATTGCCAAGAATTGCCAGGTATTGCCCAAGCATTGCCCAAGCATTGGCGGGCATTGTGAGGCATAACCCAGGCATTGCCCCGCCATTGCCAGGAATTGCTAAGCATTGTCCAGGCAATGTCACGCATTTCCAGATATTGCCAGGCATTGCCAAGCATTGTCAAGGCGTTTCTAGGCATTACCAAGTATTGCCCATGCATTATCTAGGCATTGCCAGGCATTGCGAGGCATTGCCCAGGCATTGCTAGGCATTGCCACGCATTGCCCGGCATTGTCGGGCATTGCTTAGGGATTGCCCAGACATTGCCATGCATTTCCAAGCATTGCCAGGCATCGTCGAGGCATTGCACAGACATTACCAAGCATTGTCCAGGCATTGTCTAGGCATTGTCGAGCATTTTGAGGCATTGCTAGGCATTTTCTGGGCATTTCTCAGGCATTGCCAAGCATTTCCATGCATTGCCATGCATTGCCAAGCACTAGCTAGGCATTGCCAGGCATTGCCAGGCATTGCTCAGGCATTTCCAGGCATTTCCAAGCATTGCCCATGCATTTCTCGGCATTCCCCGGCAGTGCCCAGCATTGCAAGGTATTGATCAGGCATTGTTAGGCATTGCCAGGCTTTGCCAAGCATAGCTAGGCACTGCCAGGTATTGCACATGTATTGCCCAGGCATTGCCAGGCATTTCCTAGGCATCGCACAGGCAGTGCCCGACATTGCCAGGCATTGCCCAGGCATTGCCATGCATTGCAATGCATTACCCAGGCATTGCCCAAGCATTGCCAGGCATTTGTTGACATTGCCCAGAAATTGCCCAGGCATTGCCACGCATTAGCAGGAATTGTCCAAGAATTTCCTAGGCATTGCCAAGGCTTTGCCATGCGCTGCCAGGTATTGCCAAGGCCTTTCATTAGCGTTGCAGGCATTGCCAGGCATTGCCAAGGCATATCCAAGGTATTGCCAAGCATTGGCCACGCATTGTTTAGGCATTGCCAGGAACTGCTAAGCATTGCCAAGAATAGCCAGGTGTTACCCAGGCATTGCCAGCATTATTTAGGCATTGCCGAGCCATTGCCAGGCATTGCTAGGCATTGTCGAGGCATTGTCCAAGCATTCCCAGGCATTGCGAGGCATTGCTAGGCATTGCCAGGCATTGCCAAAGCGTTTCAGGCATTATCAGGCATCGCCGATGCATTATCGAGGCATTGCCATGCATTGTCAGGCATTGTCCAGACATTGCCAATCATTGCCAGACATTGCTAGGTATTGTCCAGGCATTGTCCGGGCATTGCCAGGCATTGCCAAGGTATTGGTAGGCATTGCTAGGCATTACCTAGGTAGTGTAAGGCATTGCCCATGCATTTTAAGGCATTGCCCGGGCATTGCCAGGCATTGCCAGGCTTTGTCCAGGCACTGCCAGGCATTGGCAGGCATTGCAAGGCATTGCCCAGGCATTGCTTGGCATTGCTAGGCATTGCTTGGCATTGGTAGGTATTGCCCAAGCATTGCCAGGCATTGCCATGCATTGCTAAGCATTGCAAGACATTGCTCGGCATTGCCCAAACATTGCCAATCATTGCTAAGCATTGCCCTGGCATTGCTCAGCTTTGCCAGGCATTGTCCAGGCATTGCTAGGCATTACCCATGCTTTGCCAGGCATTATCTGGACATTTCTAGGCATCGCCAGGCATTGCCGGGCATTGCCAGGCATTGCCAGGCATTGTTAGGTTTTGCCCAAGCATTGCCGGGCATTGCCGGGCAGTGCGTAGGCATTGCTCAGGCATTGTCATGCATTTCCTGGAATCGTCCAGGCATTGTACAGGCATTGCCAGGCATTGCCCAGGCATTCCCCAGGCATTGCTTCGTCTTGCCCCATTTTGCTCCAGCTTGCACCATAATGCTCCACCTCTCTTAGGAATACTTCACCTTGCTTCACCTTCTTCTACACCTCTCGACCTGGCTCTACATTGCTCCACCTTGTTTCGTGAATTCTCCGCTTCATTCCTCCTTTCTCTACCTTGCTCGACCATGCCCCACCTTGCTCCATACAACCAAACCTTAAGCACCTTCCTCCACCTTTCTACAGTTTGCTACAGTCTTGCTCCACTCTGTTGGACCTTGCTCCATAGTTCTCCACCTTGCTCCACCTTGCTTCACCTTGTTCCCTCTTGCTCCAACTAGCTCCATCTTGCTCCACCTTCATCCACCTATTTTCACATTTCTCCACTTTTTCCCACCTTACTCTACGTTGCTATATTTTTCTCCACCTTGTTCCACCTTGCTCCACATTGATCTACCTAATTTCACGTTGCTCAACCTTTACTCCACCTTGTCAAACCTCGCTCTACCTTGCTACACCTTGATCCACCTTGATCCACCTTGCTTCACCTTGCTCCACGTTACTCTACCTTGCTCCACCCCACTCTACCTTAGTCCTCCTTGCTCAACCTTGCTCCACCTTGAATCATAATGCTGAGTTTAAGAGGACCAAGGTACATGGAGGTTAGCAAGGTGGAGCAAGATGGAGCAAAGTGGGATGAGGAAAAGCTAGGTGGAGCAAAGTGGAAGGAACTGAAGCATGAAGAAGGTTTATTGACAGGGTGGAATAAGGTGGAGGAAGGTAGAGAAAAGTGGAACAAAGTACAGCAAGGTAGAGTAAAATGGGGAAAATGTGGAGAAAGCTGGAGCAAGGTGGAGCAAGATGGAGCACAGTGGAATACGTAGAACTGGTGGTGAAATGTGTACCTGGTCCCATGGACATTGAACAAACTCAATCTGAAGATACTCACTTTCACGTATCGGAGATTTGTTTGACCACCTCCAAGGAGAAAAGGTGATCAGATCTCTCAATCTTTCTCAAGGATACCACCAAAACTGCATCACCGAGGATGATTTACTCAAAACAACATTCAGAACCCATGTTAGGTGCTACTTGTTATGAACCCCGGCACTCTTGACTCATGAACACACGTGCACTGTTTCTAAACACAAATGCATAGAATCATCCAAGAACACCTCGGCCAGTCATTTTCTATGTATTCTGATAACATCCTGTTCTTCTCTAAGAAACAAAATGAACATGATAAAAACTTGTAACAACTGCAGAAAATTCTTGGAACCAATCAGCTCCTCGCCCACAATGAGTTCTTTCTTCATAAAAGAAAAAAGGCCTCAAACGCAACATTCGACAAGCCATTGCAATACTCTGAATCCAAGAGGATCATTTGTAAATTATTGCATCTGATGAAAGCATGGATAACACCAACTTCACCACTTGGATGAAGGATTCCAATGGCTGGCAATCTCAAAACCACGGTTTTCACAATGGTGAGAAAAATCCACAATCGTCGAAGATCTCTACTCCGATGGGAACTATCAATGAGTAGGACTAACAGTTGTGGTGGACTTGTGAAAATTTGGGTCATGTTTTGAGGGTTTTTAGAAGCATCAACAGCAGGGCAAAAGGGAGGGGGAGGGGAGCTAAAGAAAATGCCAGAGGAGTTGGGAAACGACCGAGGATATGAGTAGGCATGAAGCACCTGATCCATCAAAAGATTCTTTGTTGGTGGATCGCCCATCCGAACGGCTCACAACGCCACATACTAGGTTTCTTGAG
Source organism: Penium margaritaceum (assembly GCA_023375785.1). NCBI lineage: Eukaryota > Viridiplantae > Streptophyta > Zygnematophyceae > Desmidiales > Peniaceae > Penium > Penium margaritaceum. Next base: position 102,902 of record SZWC01009570.1, read on the forward strand.
ATTTCATGGTTTGACGAGTGATACAAGGATGACCAACTGGCGGTACTGCTACTTTTGTAATTGAGGGATTATAAAACTTTCGACGGGCAGTCCCAATCCATGTTCGAGGACCGAACAAGGGGCGTTTGAAATAAAACTGTTGACGGACAGTCTTAAATCCATTAACTCCACTAACAATTCCAACTGTAAATCATGTGACTAAAAGGTGCAACAGCTATAAGATCCAGCACAATCAGCAACCAAAAACTCATCCTCAGACAACCGACACGTATCCACAAGTGGAGTGGGCCAGTGAAGCGGTCTACGCCAGCATTGATGGCAAAATGACTCTTGCCTCTTATTGAGAGACCCACGATGCAATGATGGTTGCGAGAAGCAGCAGATATGGAAGTAGCGGCAGAAGTTGCAGTAGCCACAACGGACAATGCGCAATGCCGATATCATTGGACATGGCCAAGAAGTATGAGGGACGCGGAGCCACACATGGCCCGTCCAGGGAGAACTTGGAAAGGAGAGAAGCATTATGATAGCTAACACAACAGACTTATCGGCCTCAAGGGCCTCAACACATGCAAGGTTTGTGGCTGTACTCGAGGAGTTTGTGATTCTTATCGGGGAGTTCGAAGGGATTCTTCCCAAGAAATATTGAAAGCTCCCTCCTCAACACCATAAGAAATTGACTTGTAGCCGGTAGCAGCCGGAAGAACAAGATAACATATCACATGAGCGGTCAATGCAACTATTGCGAACCGTATTGATTTTCCCAGACTATTTGGCTGAAATCTCAACGGTGCTTGAATCTTGTAAAGAAGAACCTCGATATTCTCAAAACCCTCCGAATTCTTAAAGAGTTTCTCCATGTGGCTTCTCATGACACGATTCCGCACGCATTGTTCGCGCCGAGTGCTCACGACCTCAAGTATGGCATGTTCTTTTTTGGCACTTGTATATATGCGCTCAATGGTTCTGACACTTCATCATTGAAAGACACTTAATACCAATTCCGAGTTACTCACGTGTCACATCTCCTCAAATTGTGTTCTGCTCCGTAACCTTAGCCTGTTCCGTGCCCACGTGCTGCTACGCACGATAAAAGGGGGGAGGGGGGTTGAAGTGCAAAATGTACCGACGAAGCATTTGGGAAATAGGTGACAATCATTTGTTTGCCTTAGAAACCCTATCGCATACGACACCTTTTAGTTTTCGTGCTCATTGAATGCACCAGGTACCTGAGACATGTGAGAGGATGGTGCGATGTAATTATTTCTTCCAAATGTGTTTGGCTTAAGTATTTTTTTCCTTGGAAGTAGAAGTCGACACACTCGAGGTAGTACAAGGAGGTTGAGTACTAATTCTTGGTGGTTCGGTCACGACCAGGGGTTAAAAAACAAGAGGCAGGTGTTGCACGCAAAGCGTGCATAGGGTTGTATACTAACCGATCAAAAGTATTCATGTTAGTATCCCTTCAGAGGCTAAATGATTGCTCGCAATCTGGACCACATAACGGAAGGTTTGCCATGAGACTTTACCTCGTCCGTGGAAGTCAAAACTGGTTGTAAATAGAGTGCCAAACTGTCACCCGCATTCGTTCAAGCTATTTTTTTTCGTTCGCCCATGTGTGCTCTTAAACATTGTGTATGGTTTGGGCGGACTCTTTCTAAAGTACTACAAGCTATGCTCAATTTATTCCAGCTTGTTTGGATGTAAAAGCTAAAAAAAAAAAACACAAGCAAAAATTGAACGAATGCGCTTGACGATACATTGTTATGTTTAACAATTCACCAACATATTGGAGAAGAACCTCAAAAGACATTTCTTCTCGTTTTATATGAATGTGGTTTTATTTGATGATGAATTTATTTAAATGAGAATAATTTGTTCTTGCATTGCGAACATGCTAGTTTCACAGGTCTATTACAAACTTCACAAAACATTTACCTTTGAAAATTTTGGATGAATTTTGAATGTTTCATTATGTTATGAAGAATAAGACGATGTAATCATAGGCAGAATTTAATCTGTTTACCTTCGTCTATGACAGTGGTTGAATTTCGTTTCTTTCAATTGCATTTTAGCCCTGTTTGAAGCCAGCTTCACTAGTCTCAAGAGTTTACCATGGCGACCACTTCCGTGAAACAGGACAGGGCGAGGCCGAGGAGGAGCGACCGAATGTACAGTCCTTCCCCTTTTGTCCTGGCATCGGACTGGTCATTACGTACCAACCGGGGTCTGTCAGGACATCTACGTCGATGTCCATGATTTTTTTCTTCTGGTGCGACCCCGACTGTGCGTCCGCGGACGTGGGGGGCATTCAGTACGGTAACGTCTTGCACCCTGATTGGTGGATATGTCAGAAAAATAACCAATCCACCATTTACGATTTTCTTGAAGCATCGTTTGGCCACGATCAGATTGTAATAGGTTACTACGTAACCCAAAAAACGAATTCTTGGTTGTTAAGTTTCAACTCCAGGAAAGGACACCAGTGGAGCCGTGCAGGAAGGCACCATCGGCAGGCTTTTTAATGCCTTAGGATGAAGAGCAAATGCGACACTGAAGACTGCGCGGACTGGATGGTAGCAACAGCAGTGTGCACTTCAGCAGCCGGAGTTTGCTGTGGACGTTTGCAGCGCTGGCGACACCGAGGTGTACGTCTTATCCTCATGCAAGGTTTGCAGAG
>SZWC01009571.1:0-19131 GCA_023375785.1 Penium margaritaceum
ATTTGGTGTCTAGGAGACCCTCCCGTTCCCATTGGTTACGACCACGGGACCTAAAATAAATGTCATCTTTTGATAGTTTTGGGCCCTGACTTTGTGGAGGAATGTACATGACTTGCTCTCAAACAAACGTGGAAGCATACTTGTTTCAAGTTTGAAGCTACATGGAACTCGAAATGACAGGGAACGTTCCAAGAGCACAGCCATCTAAAAGAATCTCTCCGATGTCCAAAAATCATGTGTCAGTTGTGGGTCAATGACCAGTCATAATGTGAGAGATGGGGATCTATCCGCGTCACGATGGGGCTGTCCACGTGGCGTTGTCCATTAAAACACTACAATCTCCACCGAAAAAAATGATATTCTTCTACGTTGGATACTCGGAACCGTTATATATATATATATTCATCAACAAATGAGCAACAAATAAGAATGTTTGAGCTGATGTGATAGATGTTTCAATGATGCCGAAGCATTATTCCGGGGGTGCAGTAGCGTAAAATATATCTGATGAAATTAAGAAATATGCAGGTTGAAAGTGAGTTAATCTGTTTTGAGAGGATTCATTAAGAAAAGTAGTGCGGGTTCTTAACAAACTGGCATTAGCTCATTAGATCTTGCATCGTCGTCGCTACACGATGTTCAAAACATTTCGAGAAGAAAACGTCCTTTCCTCTCCACGAACGCGGCCGTTCGATATGCGCTAGGTAGAATCGTTCGATGATCGCAGATCGAGCCTCAATTTTGAGAGGTAAATAAACAGTGAGCACACCAATGAGGATCTTTTGAACGACGTCGTTGATTATCGCAGAAGAAAGGCGACGACTTCGAACGCCCACCAATCGCCTTTCCGGATAAGCCGCAGTGAGGAACGTGGTATCACAACGACACCTCTCCCGTTGTCTGAAGAGAATTGTTTGGGTCATTTACTTTGGCTAGTAAGACTTCGCTAACTAATGCCTCTAACTGAAAAGTCGAGAAAAGTATTTCCGGCGTCTAGAACTAGCTTCCGCGCGTCGTGTACAGCTTGGATGGGTCGGCCAAACATGATCAACATTCGTATGTCTTCTCGGAATCAATCGTCCAGAAGAGACCAACAAAAGGAGAACATAAAAAAAATCCAAACAAGAATTAAGGGCAGAAAATGAGAAAAAGATATGATTGAAAAGTTACGATAAATTGTGATCAGTAAAAGGAAAACATTTTATACATGTGTTCTGTAAAATCAAATCAACATCCGAAACATATTCTAGAGGGTTAAAAGATGTATGGGAAACAACAGTTTTTGCAAGAATTTATACTTCTTTATGAGAAAATGGACGTTGATAAAATAAAAATCCATTCAAAATATCACAAATTCATTAATTTTTTCACCTCTCTTTTTACAAAATGTAAAATGAGCCATAAACATTTCATTAACATTAGTTGAACAAATAATGAAACCCAAAAACTTCAACAACTTTCTCTTCTCATTTCATGTAACAATTTTGAATTGGTATTAAACACAACTCATTCATTCAACAAATCAATACGTATTACAAAACATTTCGCTATAGTTTTAGTTCTATAGCACTATATATTTCTGCACTACATAGTTCATTGGAAATGATCCTTCCATTTTCCAAGGATCATTTCCAATGAAATCCAAGGGTAATCATCTTTTTTCAAAGGTCTTTGAACTCGACATCTCATCCTTAATCATCATAACTGACTTCACCTAGGAAATGGATGGGTATCATAAACAAAATCGATGAATAATAATGGGATTGCACAATGTGAGAAATTCCATGCTTTTGGTACATTAATCATAACAACATGAAAATGCACAAATGATTCATGAACTAAATGGGGACCATTATTTGACATGAACATCATGTGAAGTTTTTTTCTATATGAGAATTTTACAAATAACCCTAAACAAAAGGAAGTACTGGTTTTTTTATTAAAATTACACCTTATGAGATTCATTTGAATGAAAAACTGATTTAATATTAAAATTCACAAATTCAACAATTCATTTGAATGGTGGTTCATATAATGAAAAATAGATGCGAATATTGGATTTAAGAAATTCCAGTCAAAATGTACACTTTTCCAATTTTAGTTATGTATGAATTTTTGCAAATGTTTTAATTTAGAATTTATTTTATATCTTAAAAATATAATTTAAACTGCAATTTCGGATTTTTTTCAGAACACGTTTATTCATCAAAGCTTTATTAATCAAAATAATTCTCATATTCATGTGAGTAACACGAATTATACGAACCTTAACGACTAAACAATGTATGGCCACAAATATAAATTACCATTTTTAAAAAATAAATCGTTTCAATAGTATAATTTATGTTTTCATGTGAAATATATTTTCTATTTGAACTTAATGTAACTTAAATGAGTGCACATACATGTAGTTCAATCTCCAGAACCGATGTATATAAAACAAGACCATTCGTCAACCAAATGGCTGAGCCATTACATGAGGGTGTTTACAATTCCTTTAAATGTACTCATTGATTTGAAGAAATAAATCTGAATAAACTATCGTTGTTCAGATTCAAGGTAGTTTTGTGGATGATGAAATAAATTTAAGTCTGTTTCTTAATATTGAAGGTATTTCCTAGCATATTATGGAAACAATTTAGGAAGAAAGTGGAAGGGAGGAAGAAACAAAAAAAATGATGTTCATGGTAAGTGTAAGAAGACTTCACGTAAGCAAATCCTTATTAGATGTACATTTTTTCAAAGGGTAGAACGAAATAAATAAAAAAATTAAGCAGAATTTGTATGTACTTTGATATTATGAAATGAATTTTGTCAAAATCATCATTTAAGGAGTACATGTTATGACCCATATCTATGCAATTTAATGAAATTATTGTTACATTACAAATTAAAGTTACTTATTCTGAATAGCCTCTCATATTGCACTTTGATTCTAATATATTTTTCAATTTGAAAATGGAAGTTTGATCTCATAAGAAGGAAAATTGTGGTTTTTTTGTAAGTACAATCGTTTTTTCAATTTTAGCCAAGTTGTTTTTGAGAAAAGTAATTATTCCATTAAAAAAAATTAGTGATGCTTACAACATGTATCTAGAGGGGTTCTAATCTTCTTATAATTCTTTTTTGGTACCTTTTCCAATGAGATACCCAACTTGATTCCTTACTTAATTTTCCATTAATTCTGTTGAAATGTGATATCTTGCTGTTAGTGGAAAGAATTCTGAATCTTTTGTCTTTTTCCCTTTCTTTAATGCATCTTTACAAAGAACGTGCACAATTATATTCTTCCTTTACTTATACAAAGGACATATCTGGACAACATTGCTTTCGTTTCCTTTGGCTATCAGTGTACTTCCAAGCCAATACATGTTTTGCGTAATCGACGGACTGAGACTGGTTTGAAGTATTGTGAAAACCTCCTTACTAGTTCTAGGCAATGGAAATAGTATTGTTCTCTCTCTACTTAGGGGCAATACATCGTGAAGTTGTACGAGCCGAAGCAATTGACCCAATTGTTTTCGAGACACAATGAAGAGTGACGTTGTGCAAATGCGGCACGATTAGGCAAAAGCAACAAAAAACAAAAAACAAAAACCTCTAAAAGAAAGCGTACACAAATCAAAAAGGAGATCTTCCAAATATACAATGAAATCCATAGTCGAAATCAAAACGAAAATCATAAGGATTCACTATTTAATATTTTTATAGAGCTTATGCACATGTGAAATAGACAATGGCTCAGACATAGCGGATGATCTCTAAGGGACACCCATTTCGGTGGGAGAATCCTCAATGTAAGTCCAAATGTTGACTTCAATCATTGATCAACTCATTTTGAAAAAGATTATAATCCCCAACTACAATTTAATTTGAAACCATGTTGCCATAATGAATTCAGGTAGGCTAGGAAAAACTATTGGATAATGGGGACATGATGGAGAAGATTTCTCTAGAATGCACATTGAAGGCAACCTAGATTAAGCCATTTAATGGGGGCAAGGTCAAGATAGATCAAAAAAATGGGGGGTACGTAGAATCCGCATTGAATGTGGTGATAGAGTGATAGGCTTGTATTCCAAGCTTTCTCATATTCATTCTAGTGATATTGATTTTGATTTTTTCTTATGATGTTTGTTTTCTTCAAGTGCTAAAGATTGTGATTCTTACACCCTTTTCATTTTAGAAAACTTCAAATGGGAAAGCACTAAAAGAATATGCGATATAAAAGTAACCTCAATGTTCTCATTTTTTTGGATGAAAAACTCTTGTTTGAGATTTTTAATCAACTTGAGTCACTAGATATATTAATCAGTGATTCTTTCTTACCATGCTTATGCTTACTTCATCATGGCATGCAGCAAAGAATTTCCTTCATTCTCATTACCAGTGACCCCATCAACTTTTGATGAAGAAAGTGATGATATTTTTCAAATCACAATTTTTACCTCTTCATTCATTGCATGGAACTCACCCTTTTATCTCCCGAATGGTGAAGTGTTACACTGCCACACCGACCAATCAACAGAGCCACGTGGCTCAAGTGGGGTAACCTGGGATTGTGGGCGGTTGGGTGCGATGGCTTGAGGGTTAAATACCCTCAAGCAGCACATTCTTGGGCTAGTTGACCAAGGATTCCAATGAATCGGGTAAATATTGAAAAAAAGCACATGTATGCATCCATTTTTAATGAGAAACAGTGTGGGAGCATATGATCATAGTTAAACTTCATATTTTAAACAAACTCCCTTAGTATTGAAACCAGGGTGTACTCATCAATTTCATGACATGAATGTATATAAAGACATCATTTCCATGCAAATACAATGCATATGATGTGATGGTGGCTGAAAATGAGTAGAAAAATTCATTACATTATCAAAGAGTGTTGCTTCAATTTGACAAAAGTTCAAAGTTTCAGAGTTTGTAAAGCACCTCCAGGATGACCCTGTATATTGTGTATTCGGTGTTACATAGAAGTTGTTTGAATCTACCATGATGAAAAATGGAATTAAGATAAGTGTATTTGTGACAAAAGATGAAAAACATAAAACTTGGCATTTTAAGGAATGGGAATGGATACTTTGGCTCATGGTTAGAAATAGAAACTGTGAGAGTTTCCTTGATCTTTAGTCTTATGAAGTGGCATTTATGTATAAGTTTTTGATCCACCTCAAAGTGATTTTTTTCTCTAATGGATGGGCAATCTACAGGGAATTTGGAGGTCAGAAGTGATTTTCCACACTTGCTATTCTCTAATGTTGTAGGGAATTTAAAGGTGAGATTGTAACTTAAGCAAGGGGTCAAAGTTATCATGAGAATCATCCTATCTCATCTTAAGAGGTTAAAGAATTAAAAAGTGAACAAACCCATGTGCAAGAATTCAAAAATCTCCAATTTGTTCTTATAGTGTTTATGATGCCGATTACAATAACACTTCCACCACATCATGAGTTCAGGTGGCACCGGTGCCGTTTTACACACCTACTTAACCTCAACCCCTTCTCCTTAGGAAAGCTATGAGTGTTGTAGTGGAAATAGTTTGTTTCCAATAAAATTACCATAAACGAATAGATCTTGGAATTAAAGATGGATTGATTGACATGCTTTTGAATTGAAAAAAGTTACAATGAAAAAGGAAAGTTTATAAACATTTATAATAGAGAAGTGAACGTGCTGGAAAAAAACCTTATGTTACATTGACTTTAGCTTTAGTTAACAAAGATCACAAAATGTTTTGTTAAGAAAAAGGGTGATTTTTGTATCTAAAGTTCAAGATAAATAGCATGGGATTGGCCACTCAACATAATGGAATATAGTAGTAAAACAAACTGATTTTTTGTGACAAATCCTTCCAATCTAGTCTACCTAAGCACTATACATAAGCTAGGCATGAGTGGACGTATGTCTTGTAGAAGTCTTAATGTAGACCCCCATTGTTCATTCAACACCCACATCGTTCATAGTCATTTGCATCATGTCATTGGGGTTGTAAGTGTTGTAAAAGAATAAGCATTACTCTATACTCATTTAGATTACTAAATGCAAAAAGCACCATAGACGTGTATACTTGTAACATAAAACACTTAAGATTGAATGATATGTATATGTTGCAACTACTGTTGATTTTTGTGGGGTATACTAAGGGCTAGATTTCTTGTAACTGGGACCCTTCTACTTGGAGAGAAAATACAGATAGAGTGAAAAGCTTGAACTGGGGGAATGTTGGGACAAAATGAATATACTTGATGACAGCTATAGTATAAGAGACAGTACAACAAACACAACTCAACTAGAGACTAACTATGGACTCTCACACATAGGTAGTGCTCTTGAACCATACGTGGGTAACATCTAGCAAGATAGCTTCTGTAAAGTAGCTTGAGTCTTGGATTCAGTTAAGCCATCAAAGAGAGGTAGTCAGTCCTTTAGGTAGTCAGGGGTGTCCTCTTGCACAAGCTTGCACACTGTAACTAGGCTTAGTAGGGTCTTGAGAAGTGTGTCTGTAAAGTCTTTGCCTCTGTTGATGTATGGAATTGGTGGAGGCTAGTATAGCTGATTGTAGGCAAACGTTGGGTGACGATTGAATTGATGTGGACTTTCATGCTAGCCACCTTTTATAGCAAGGTGTTTGAGGTCGTCTTGGTCAATGTTTTGTGACTTCTTGAGGAAGAAAGGGCTTTAAGAAATTATTTATGCATGTTGATGCATGTTGGGGCACTTCAATGGACACAACTTTTTCTTGGAAGCTACTATGCTTCTTTGTCGTGGGTGGACAAGTCGTTGGGAGGGAAGGAAAATGTTTTCCCCTCCCACCTCACGTTCTTGAAAAGCTTGGGGTTTATATACAACCATTTCTATGCTACTGACGTCATTTCTGTTCCCATGCGTGTGAAGTTGAGGTAACACATCTCGACTTAGGATCTGCATGTATTCAACTTATAAAACAAGATTTAGTGTCATGCCACTCATTCTTTGCATGATTGGAAACCCCTCTACTTGTGCTGACCACACACTGAGTGAGATTTGACCACCCTTTTTGCGGCTGAGCTTGCAAGGTTTCTCGCCACTTTCTTGGTGAGCTTTTTAGCTTGCTTGCTGCCCTTCCTTATAGTCACAACCATAGGCAACTTCACTTCTCAGCATGCCAATTTGGCATGCATTTTGCTTCCTTTTCCCCTAATCCTTATATAATGTGCATGTGCTCTTCAGCAAAGCATTTTTTTACTCGCCTGCTACGATCGTTGGCCCACTTGCTCCTGATTCTTGCAAAACTCCTTTTGCGACCCCTTTTTTCTCTTGTTTTTTAATCCACGCTGTCAAAATGTCATTTCTCATCGAGGAATGAACGTGGTCTTCTAGTAGTGCTTTGTTTTATTATGCAAACTTGCTTTCCTATGCTTGCTTTATTGACATTGGCTCGCGTTGAAGTGTAGATGATGTGTTGGAAAGGAGACCTGTTGGATTCTTTGTTGTGAACTTAACATGTACTTCATCATCCTTAGCATGTTTTGTGCGAGCTATAATCGGCATATCACACTTTGCTTTATCATCCTTGTATTGTTTTTCAATCTACTAGTATAAGAGGCGCGTGAAGTGTCATCGTTTGATTGTGGCGTTGTGATTTTTTTAGCATGGTCGCCTCCACACCATCTGGTGTCGCGGTACTACCACAACCCCTTGATCAGCGGCAATGCGTTTGTTGTGGTCGACTGCGAGGGGCATGTTTTGCGCAATGCCTATTTACCCGCATCATCTAGATCTGTTGTGGTAAAAGGATCATGGTCTACGGCTTCATCCTCGATTGAATCCACAAATGAGTCATAGAATGACTTGAGGAGGTCCCGTGTAATTGAGCGCTTGGCTTCCCACCATTGACGTGTCACATGCTGAAAGAAAAAAACATCGAGTTTGATGATGATATGTTGGGTGTTGTCATGATTTCCAACATTTTATGTCGGAACTTTATCGAATGAATATGCCCCACACTACTTTATGTAGAAGTTTTGTGCAATGTTCTTTTTGGACGTGAAGAAGTGCCATGTAACCCAATGTATTAAGCATGGTGATGTCAGGCTTGCAATCATGTCATGCTTCAAATAGACTCATTTGTGGTGATTTCGTGAGTGGCACACAATTTAACACCCAAACGCCTTGCCTCAAAGCAGTCATCAACTGGGAGTTGTCTGGTTGCCCTCTTTCAGCATCAATTTGAATGTGTTTTAAACAACGTGATTTGCCCTTTCTACAACACCCCTATGCCATGGGGTATATGGTGTAGAGAACTACTGCACAATGCCAATGTTCTTCAGTTGTGACACGATTTCATGTTAATGTACTCCACAACATTATAACAGCGTAGGACTTGTAGCTTATTGTTGCTTTGCCTCTTTGCCATTGCCATTTGTTTGAATAAGTTGGTAGGTGTTTCAGCTCGAGTTTGAAGACGATAGCTCTTAAGAAGATGTGTTGCATCATCCACAAAGATGAGGAAGTACCTGTGTCCATCATACACTGTTGTTGAAGGGAGCGGTTTCACATGTCGGTGTGAATGAGTCTGAGCTTTTAGCTGATGATGCATTTGCACATTAAAGGAAAGATTAGTCATGGGAACATGGCATGAGGGCATTTCTCACGAGGGTCAGTTCTACCTTAGCCACTTTTCTTAATTCCAAGGCCATCAACATGGGCATTCTTTACCATTGATTTGACCAAGTGATTGCTCATGTGGTGAAGCTTTTTCTACCACACTACAACATCTTCACTTGTTTGTTGGTGTGGGCTTGTTGTTGCAAATGGGGAATCCGTCTCATCTTGAGGTGGTGCGTTGAAGTCTTGTTCAATTGTACCATGAGGAAGGAGTTGACCTTGTGCAAAGGGGTTTCCTTCATGGCTTTTCAGTGTGGAATGCTTGCTATTACTACTGATATGATTTCCTCTCTTCATGAGTTGGCCAAAGGGAAGGAGGTTTACCAAAATTTTGGGTATGTAGAGGACGTTGCCAAACTTGACTTGTGCTCCATCATACCTTGTCAAGGTCATTATGCCTTTGCCAAGCACGGGCATTTGCTTGTTGCTGGTGAGTGTCACATCGATCATGTCAGAAGGCTTGTAGTTGTGGAGATAAGATTTGTGGTATGTGATGTGAGAGGTATCTTCACTATACATGTACCAAACATATGACAACAAAACCAACCGTTGCACTATCTAACCGTTGGAAGACAAATGCATTGCAGTCAAAATAGTTCCCTTCGCCTTCCTCCTTCGCCTTCTTGTCGGACTCCTCATTGCCCTTTTCGTTGTTTTCTCATCTACTCTCCTTCTCCTCTTACCCTTGCTTTTTTCCAATGAAGTTACTCCATATCATCCCTTTCTCCTTGTTACAGTTACCGATAACCGCGCTAAGCGAAATCTTTGACATTGCGTAGTTGGATTGACAATTGGAGCTTTGTACACAAAGTTACAAATTTTTATCCAAAACCAACCGAGTGCGACTTGGCTAGGAGTTTTATCCTGTAAAAATCTAATTAAATTCTAGCATCAAGCTCCAAGGGGGGGAAAGGAGCCTAGATTTGTGTGCTACATGCACAACAAGGTTGTGCTTGCCTACTAGTTCAAGTTGGTCAGCAACTGCGTACTGCAAGCACAAACAGTTGGGTTTTTATCCCAAGCTTGTGAGGGTGGAGCTACACGTGAATGGATTGCTAAGACAGCTTACATTTGCATATGGAAGCAAAGCTTTAGAGCAAGGACCACTCTACAGTAGGTGGTGCATGCACGACACAGTATTGCATCAACTACGACATGCACGACTCTAGAGCTGCATGAGGTACTTCATGCATAACTAAGTAGTTGCATGCGGAGCCTGGAGTGGGGATTGCTTTACATCTGTGGCAACATGCATGACTCAACAGTTGGGACAAAAGACAGTTAGCCAGCATTCATGAAGCTGCTTAGAGGAGGAAGGTACATGCCTTGGACAGAAAAGATTCCTTGAGGAGGAAGCTATAACGTTGAAGTAAGATGTTTCTTTTGGGAACAACGTTGCAGGTAAACTAGCTAGGATCCTCGTTTAGAAGCAAACTTGACTCGGTTAGTCTAGTAAATCCAACAAATTTATTAGCTACTCCATTAAGTCTACCAGTTACAACAGTAGTCCTCTTTTGTCAGAGAACGCCTCAGACAAAGACTCTTCAGTCACTTTCTCACGTAAAGGGCTTGTAAGCTTGGCAGCTCTCTGCTAAGCTTGATAGAAGGATGCCTTTGACTACATGAAGGCCTAACTTACAAAAAAAGGTGGCCAGACTACGCCAAAGATTTGAGAGCTGCCTTATTATGGGTGTTTCCCTAGACATTACTCATCTTTGAGCGACGAGTTGTGTTTAAGCGTTTAGCCAAGTGTTACTGTCTCGCATTAGCTGTGCTTGTGTAGTGCTGATTGAGTCTAGGACTGTGTTACAGTTCTCCTTTGCCAACCATGTTAGCCTGAAAACACTCTACCATCTTCTTTTAGAGGGTCAGAAGTCATTTGATGACTGAATAAGTCTTGTTATGGGTGCTCGCGTGGAGAGGAGGCTGCCCTGACAACTTGGAGGCAATTTCATTGGAAAGTACGGTGACAGTGTTAAGACCCTTGCAATGATGGCCTTGAAGGACTACTAAAGTGTTGCGCCCTCGGATGGGGCAGGTTGTGTGAGAGCATTAAGTTGAGTTATGTTTTGTCACGGTATTCATGTACCATACTTGTACTTGATTGTATTCTCAAGTACAGGTTACATTCTATTCTTTTACTCTTGCACATTGGATTACACGATTTGCTTGGTGGGCAGAGAGACCTTGAATTGCAGCATGACCATCTTGTTACATTAGAGCATGCGGTGACTTTTTCATTCCTGGCTAAAAAAACCCACACACTCCTCATTGTTCAACCTCTTAAAGTAGTCTTTCTTTACGTGCCTTTCCTTTTTGTAATGATGACACCTGATATTAGGAAGTGATGTGGTCATCTATTATAAGGCACTACAAGAAATTGCCTTTCTAAGGGAGCGCGTCAACTCATGGGATCATGCTAGCATTATCACTACATGATTGTTTGACAAAGAGTGAGACACACTCCTCTTTGCTTCATTTTGGTAAGCTACATTGTTGAACATGCATGTATTTTCACATATAAGTTAGCTGTCTTGCTTCTTTGTTAATCTCATCTTCTGGACATATGCTTCTGTCCATTATGCTTCAGGCTTGATCTTGACTTATTTCTTCATGCCATCCTTGTCTCTAGTTAGGCGGTTGAGTAAGAAGCTCACAAAGATTGGCGCAGATATGGGTGTGTTTGTAATGGCAAGATGGTCTCAAAGTGAGTTGCATTATTGATGTAATTCTTAAGGTCGCCGATGCTATTAAGACTGATGTAGGAGGTCTTTGTTTGGGAATGAGACGTGAAAGTGAAAGTGCCTAAAATATAGCTTCGTAGTAGATACGACCATGCATGTTTGGTTGGCATAGTTATTGCCTCGTACATGCAAATGACTTGTTGAATATAAGGACTTAGCTAGATGTCAAGGTCCATGTATGAAGCTTACATGAGATAATTGAACCACGACACTATGTCTGGTGAATATTACGCTAGAGGATGAATAAAATAGGTAGAGTGAAACTTTTAGATACTATGAATGTGGGCAACCTTACTGAACTCGTGGGCCAAGTGTGGGAATTTCTTGCCATGAAAGTAGATCTTGATGGTGTGTAGATGTAGTAAGGATGCTACTACAGACATTATATCATCTAACCCTTGGTACCCAACTATCTAAGATCGAGTTGATGGATTAGTTGTGTGATATTGATGCCCATTTACTACTGCCTATTGTGCCCAAAATAAAGGTTGCACTATTGGATATTCATAATCCATGCATTTTTGAGGCAAAGGTGCTTCGGAAGATGGTTTAAAAGGTACCATTGTAGGCATGCCTAATAGATTCTATGGCTGTTGGGCTAGAAACTGTTTTTGTATTCTTACTTGTAATAATGCTACTCGTGGCACCTGTGGAGGAATGACAGGTTATTGCATGAGTTGTGGAGGTCTTGGCTAAGATGATTGTGCTGATGATGCTTATGAAGCTTGCAAGTCATGATAAAACTGTTGTTGCTACTATTGTTGCTACTATTGTTGCATTTGTACTTGTTGTAAGGACAACACGTTTTGTAGTTGTGCCCATTCCTTCTATTACTTGAATTGATTCATTTGAGCATCATGTATGAGTTGCTTCAGCTTGCGATGTAACTCTTGTGCAAAACTTTGTTACGTTAATGCCATGGTTTCTTGTTGTAGTGTTTTACGTCTAGTTTCATCTTGTTGCGCCATGCGCTTTGCTTCATCTATCAAGCGTTGCGCTTCTTTTGCCTTCTGTTATGCCTAATCTACCACATGGTGACTTTGAACTTGCCTCATGCGCAAACCATGGAATAAGGAATTCTTATCAAGAGGTGGATACTTTGCATGTGAATTCTCCACCTCCATGTTTTACATGTAATCCACGTTGCCCTTGACCTTTGTAGGCTGCATCCCACCTTGGGCGCTTGAAGACGTGAGTAACTCACTGGTGTAGTAAATCGGACCCACAACTCCTTCAACAAGACCATTAGCTAGGATTCGAACTTTAGATGATCTCAACACTAACTTTGCCTTAATATTATGTTGATATTTTTGGGATGCAACAAGGATTAGGTTCCTTGCTGGTAGGACCGGTGTGCTTGGAAAGCAAAATACAAATAGAGTGAAAAGCTAGAACTGGGGAAATAATGGGACAAAATGATTGTAGGTGATGAAGAATTTAGTAATAGAGACACTATAGAATAAACAACTCAGGTAGAGTTGAATTGTGGACTCTCAGGCCTCAACAGCTTTCCTTGCCCACATGTTGGCAACACCTAGCAAGACAAATCGAGCAAAGTAGCTTCAGTCTTGGACGTAGTCTAGCCATTAGAGAGAGGTAGTTATGCCTTGAAATAGTGAGGGGCGTCCTCTTCCCTAGGTTGGTTGACTATAGCCAGATTTATTAAGGTCTTCAGAGAATTGGGTGTAGAGTCTTTACTTCAGGCGATGACAAGATCTGGTGTAGGTTGCTATGGTTGATTTTAAGTAGAAAGCTTTATAGTTTCTGAGTTGTTGAATGAGGGCTGTCTAGTTGGCCACATTTTGTATTAGGTTTCTAGTAAGTTGACAACTGTGTACGTTTGTAGAAGCGTCGGATGCAAGTGGGAATACTCCTAGTCTAGGAACATTCTAATAGGTAGTAGCCCCTTCAATAGTTCCTAGTAATAAGCCGTGCATGGCTGTGCAAATGCAGAGCGGTCTACGCTTCTAGCTTTGCATGTGGCTGATGAATCATGCATGCATTCTGTTATACAATGCTATGTCGTGCATGGATGAATTGATGTAGAGGGGTCCCCACTCTAGGCCTTGAATGCTATTGTTGAGTTGCGCTGATCAAGTAGTTCATACAGGGCAGTGCACAACGCCTTACAAGGTGTAGCCCCACCCTGACTTGTTCTAGACCAATGTTGAATAGTGCATAATCATAATAATAAATTGCGCACTAGTCTGAGTGAGGAGGCATGCATATCCCTGTTGTGCCTGCAACACATCATCTGGTACAATTATAGGGTCCATTCCCTCCCATGGACTACGTGCAAAAATCAAATCTAGCCTGTACAAGTGGAGAAAATCCCCACCATTAAGCCCAGGAATTTTTAAAGAAAATTCCTTAACTGGTTAGAGGTTCCTTTGATTGTAAAATTAATTACACGAGCTTGAAAAAAAAACAAGCGTAGTAATTTCCACCTCTAACATAGAGAACCCTAGTGAGTGCAAAGATTTGACTTC
Source organism: Penium margaritaceum (assembly GCA_023375785.1). Taxonomy (NCBI): domain Eukaryota; kingdom Viridiplantae; phylum Streptophyta; class Zygnematophyceae; order Desmidiales; family Peniaceae; genus Penium; species Penium margaritaceum. The sequence continues at coordinate 13,883 of SZWC01009571.1, forward strand.
ATACAATCTTTAATGTGTTGGTCGCGTTTATTAGTGCGATACAAGGTTGTCCTCACATCATTTTATCCAGCATGATTGGCACCAAATTGCTTTTGCAATTCTGTTTTGCTTATAAGTTTCCAGACAAAAGGGCTTGAGGATGAGATATCCATAGGCATCTCAATTCTTGGTCTTACTGTTTAAGGTTTATATCTTTCTTATGATTGATGATAGATTGAAAATAGAGGATTTCTCACTTGTAGGCTTGGGGACTATAGCGTGGTTAGATTCACATGGCTTGAGGAAAGGATGTTAGACCATGAATCGGGAGATCGGACGGCTTGAGGGTTGGAGATTGTGGATCATCAAAATGTTTACCTATTTAAGATTTTAATATGATAACAAAAATCGTTTTGGTACATTAACTTAGGGTCAAGTGTTTCTGAATGTTGTGGTGTGTGTTGAGCCATACTAGTTCTTTTTTTTTTAGATTAATAAAACCTCTTATCGGTCTTTTTTGAGTGATGATGAAGCTCACGGTTGAGTGAGCCTCTTCATAGGACACAAAGTGTTTTGTGGTTGAATATAGTGTAACTTGCTTTTCGTGACTTGGTACCTTGTCCATTTCACCTACTTTCGCTTTTGTTTTTTGGTTTTTGACATTTACACACGTGTAGAGGAGAAGTGGGCATTAAATCGAGTAGGCCACCAAGCCTCCTTTAGTTTTAGAGGGTGACATGTCGTATCCGACACATGGGTGTGATTTCTCATTCGTATTTTTTGTGTGGAAAAATGTGATGAGGAAATTAATGATAGCTCATTTTTCATGCGTTTCATGTAATGTAGCGATGTATTCATAAACAAATTAGTTTTGAAAACAACTTATGTTTGTGTTTTTTTCAATTATCTTACGTTTACAACGGTGTTCATTTGTCATTTTGTATTATTTTAATTCTTCTTTGTGTTGATTAAGTTGGTGTAATAATTTTTTGTTTAAAAGTTTCCAAATGGTGGATGTTTGTAATCTTCACATGCAATTTGGCTGTTAAGTTCAATAAGGAATCAGGTTAAGGATGTTTTGACGGGTTCTTAATGGTGGGTGTGATGTGAGCTTTATTAAGAATAGTGTATTGTGTTAGAGTATTGGCCTCGAGGATCAAATATCTATGTTATTCTTTCCTTTTGGGATAAATTGATTTTGTATGCTTGTTTTAGTGACAGTCTCCACGCGAGGCCCTGCATATCCTGTCTGATTTTTATGGAGAGCCTATCTTTGGCGGCGCCCTATGCCGAATGCCGTCGTTTTGGTCTGATTGGCATTGAAAAGGCGGCGGCGTGCCACATCGTTGTCTCGCCACCGTTGTTGAGGTCTCGCGAGAGAGATAATACTCGTCTGTTTAAGAGTCAATGGCGTTACAAGCCACAGACGGTAGAAATGTCCACAGAACCACGTGACGTCCTCTTCATGTTGCCGTTCCGTTAAATACCTGAAAGCTATTCCGATAGCCTGTCCACTGCCATTTTGGCCTTCCTTTGCCTCTGTTTTCCCGCTTTCTAGCGCCTAGAGTAAATCGGGAAAACAGAGGTCTTCTTCCTTCAGAATCTTGCGGTATATTGTTTTTGTCCGTAGCTCGTTTGACATTCTTCAATACATATCGGAGCTACGTTGAAAAGCTTCACCACTCCATCTTTCCTGTAACGTTCACTTCTAACGAAATCTCCTCGCCGATGGTAATAATGTTGAAGTCGTTCGAACTATTATCTCGAACCGAATGAATATGGGATGTACAATACATGCAGGTGGGAAAATCAGGTTTGGACGAACACCTCGAAACCTTTTCGCAACATCGGTACGTCAACCGTTCGTTTGACGAACATTTCTTATCGGTCATGCCACGAGTCGCAACAAACGTGGACCCGTACCACCGTCGCTTCAATCCCATCTGGACGCAGATTTTTTATCGTCACTCGCTGACCTCCCGATTTACCCCGTCGCCTTAGCGTACACGTGCTTTAACCATGCACAAATCGTGGCTTTAGGAGGCATACGGCAGACTCTAGGGAGAAACTCGCCATACATCTGACATGCGATTTCATGACGGCATCGATGGAAGGCCGCTCGCCTATACGTCATATGCTGTACATGCGCGGTGCAAACACGGCTCCTCGGAAAAGTTTGCCCTTCCTTTTTATGAAAAGTTTGATACGACTTTGTTTGTCTTGTCGGTCGTGCCGTTTTCATCAACTGCGACATCGGCACATCTCGTTGACGTGTCGAAAATGGACCGATAATGTCGGCGCATGATTTTCCTTAGTCGTGCATTTGGGAGTGGCCGGTAACGCCCCTCTCTACAGTTCGCTGACATCAGGAGACTGTGTTCCTTGAGGTTGCCGCAGTTCGTAGTCGACAAACAACTCATGGACAAGGGTCCGCGGGTAGCTGAATAGGTGTGCTTTTTGATCATGACACGCAGCCGGTGGCTTCAAGTCCACGCTATAGAGGTGTTTTTCTGAACGGAAATCCTCCAGGTTGCACCAGAGCTTCTCTCACGTCTATGGCAGCCTTTGCCACAGAAAGCAGTGGCAAAATGGCAGGAAACGAATACTTAGATACCCCAAATTCGGCGAGCATCATTTCCAAAACCCCTAAAGAAGAAAATGTTTTTCAAGTCCTCCCGGCTTCTCTCTCGAAATTATGTAAGCCCCAACTAAACTTTGAAGAGTACAAGAAGCCCCGTGCTGCTCCACGGGGTACATCGTGTCGATGGTAAATGCCCTCACACCCGGGGTATTCAACGCTCTCACGATGTACCCCGTGTAGGCAAGGGGCAAACCACATCTTTTTCTTGTCGCAGTTGGGATGTTAGACTTTTCATTGAATATATGTAAAGTTTCAATCAATCAATGGAAAACATGTCAAAAAACATCTTAAACTTGAGAGACTTCTGGCTAGTCAAAAATGGAAATAATTATACATAACCACGTCCCCTACGGGGCATCTCGTATCGACCACAAGATCTGTAGGGCTTCTGGAGTCGATTTTTTTTAAGTAGGGGCTCGTTTGAAGAAAAATTCTGATATCGAGTCGGATGGAACTCAAAATCAGCTACACGGGGTAGAAAGCGTCTTCTCACGGACGAGACGGGGGCAGTAACTTCGCCGAATGACAGTATGGTAAAATGCCTCTTGCTCGCCCACTTCTCGGTCAAAACTTTCCGGATTCCGTCCCAGGCCTACGTTCGCCTCGTCTTCGTGGTACGTCACACTCTAGGGTCTATTCCACCCAAATCCGTCCACAGAGGGGGTGAGCGCTCATGGACTTCTCGGCCGTGGCTGGGAAGGGGTGAGTGGGCGATGAAACCTCAACCACCGACTTTGTGACGCCAGCATTTGAGGACCCTGGAAAATTCGTGCCCCAAAAGTGGGTGAAACACGTCCCGTTCACCCACTTCCAGTTCGCTACTGTCCGCAATCATCCATGACTGGCATCGTGGATGGGCTCATTCGGGAAAACCCGCGGTGAAGTCGGCAGTCCTCCGCTCACTTTCCGCGACAGCCACACCAAGCCATCCACGAACGGAGTACGTGAGTAACGGCAAGGTTACGAGGTACCCCGGCCCGGATTTTTGAAAACGCTATCTACCCCATTCGAAGGATTTTGATCTCCATTCGCCCCGTGTTTCGATTTTCGGTCTCCATAAGCCCCGACTTCAAAACTTTGGTTTCAGGACGCCCCGCAGCCAGAGTGCCGGTGACAAGGTACCCCGTCGGGTACGGTGTCATTGTCCAGACATTTCCATTTTGCGAATTCAGTGTAATCTCTCGATATAGAAATGTTATTTTTATGAAAAAAATTATGAAGCAAATAAGACCTTCCAAAAATGCGGGCGGGAGGGGGGGGGGTGGACGGATACATTGCACAACGTCATTTGGGGAGGGGGAGGGGGGGTTTGAAAAACAAACACGCTAGCAATTCAAAGACGACACCGAACGATAAGAGGCTTTTCCATCTGTNTATAGAAATGTTATTTTTATGAAAAAAATTATGAAGCAAATAAGACCTTCCAAAAATGCGGGCGGGAGGGGGGGGGGTGGACGGATACATTGCACAACGTCATTTGGGGAGGGGGAGGGGGGGTTTGAAAAACAAACACGCTAGCAATTCAAAGACGACACCGAACGATAAGAGGCTTTTTCATCTGTCTCTTATGACGTGTTCCGAGAAATACGAAAAATGCTAAAAATACCTTAGACAACTCAATAAGGAAACGGGGTAGATTGTGACGTTACAATATACCCCTCATGTCAGGGTATATTGTAACGAAGCAATCTACCCCGCGGGATATTGCGGGTTTTATTGTGACCAATAAAGTGAAGGCGGGGCTTTTGGTGATCAAAAAATAAGAGACGGGGCGACTTGTTCCCAATATTTCTGCGACGAGGGGTTTGGCGAGTTTGGTTTCTGAACCCGGAGTATGTGGATATTTTATTCACGTGAGTAAACAGGCGAGTGGATTTTTCACTTCGGCGATTTGCAGCCTCGGCAAATGACCGATCGATCGTCCCAAAGTGGTAAGTGAGCCGAGGCTGCTTGGGACGTGGGCGAGGTCGCCCTCGCCTCCCCAAACAGAAGACGGCATCTTCCGCTTTCTTGTGTCATACCAGCCGTATCAATCCCGAAGGCTCGGCACCTTGATTGTCAGTCGTGCCTCGTTACACGCACTCGAACTCTGGGGTTCAACCGCTGCGCCCCTTGGAGCCTCACTGCCCTTCTCGCAGGCAGTCCGAGCGTGCACCAGGACTACGTGGCCTGAAGTCTTGCCTTATTCGAACGGCAGGCCAACCCGTGTTATCCTACGTCTCCCGGAAGTCCAGGCAGCGAGGCACCACCGTCCACCATGTTCAAGGTGAAGGGCAAGAGCCTGTTCCGAAAGGTGCCGTCCAAGGGCAGCGTCCTGGACGGCAAGAAGATAAAGACCCTGCTGGGCAACGACAAGGAGTTCAACAAGTTCCTGAACCAGTACTTCGACCTGCTGGATGAAGACAAGAGCGGCAAGCTCTCCCGCGAGGAGATGCAGCCCGCGCTGGTGCGTTTCGGCGAGCTGCTGGGGCTGCCGCCGCCGGGAACGGCCAAGGAGACCGACGAGATGGTGACGAAGCTGTTCACGCACCTCATGGCGGAGAAGTCGGACGCGGAGATCGACCGGAGCACGTTCATCGCCGTGTCACGAGAGTTCCTCTCCGCCATCTCCGACGAGCTGGCGGGTGAG